>DWGW01001322.1:0-11583 GCA_018247775.1 Udranomia orcinus
CTTTTATTTGTTTTCTCACATTATTTCATAGTGGTCTCAAACTTTTGACCGGTAGTGTATGTTGTGTGTATCAATCTGCAATAATAACAATAATCTTGTAATACGAAAAAGTTAAATTTAAAGTAATCCTAAACTTAAACCGAACAAAGAGTGTCACCTCTTTGTGTTTAATTTAAGTGACTCTACAAACGTGACTGGAGTCGAGCCCGCCTTTTGTAAGTACATTTAAAATTCTCTTTATTTGGAATTCCTTTTAGAGTAGTAAGTGGAGATTAAAACACATTTAGAGTTAAAGAGTACGCGTTTTGTCTTGGTTAACTGCTTTTAAATAACTGCACCCATGGACCGGTATAGTTCGATTAAGCCCACCGATACAATACCGGCAATGTCGGGCACATTACTACTTTAATGTGCGGACTGAAGACAACGGTTTGGTATTAGGTGAACGGTTTTTTCTGTTTCGGTTGTAATCGAAATTGAGACTTAGTTAAGTACCTTGTTTTAACTTTCTTTATAACCATCGTAGTATACAATATACTACGATGGTTTTCGGTTACCAATTTGGACCCAGAGTTAAATGAGATTGTTGAGTTAAAGTCCTGTTTTGTCTGCATATTTGTATTTGTCTCCCCTGGCACTAACAAAACCCCAACAAAAAATCCTAGTGTGGGGCTACACGAGTGTAGAGCGTTTTTTCAACGTCTTAATTAGTATGAGTGTGTTACAATATAAGATGCCGTCTGTTAACGAGTCAATCATGCCCGCTTCATCACTCGCCCCAACCGTTGACACTTTATGCAATTAAGTTGTCATTGCGATGCATAAACGGAAGTGTTTATGTATGGCGCTACATGATTTGTTTTCGAAATTTACGCGTTCAATAGTCGCATTCTTTCTATGGTTCTATTCGATGGTTTGTTCAATTATTTGATGCCAGCCATATTATGTCAAACAACAACAAATTCACAAACACGCATTTTTTCCTGCATTTTTGGGAATTGAATGCTGATTATATTTAGGAGTTTTTCTGTAGGACTTAAGAAAATGTTGGAACCAAGTTATTTTATGTTATAATTACTAAAGCAACCATGTATAAAATACAAATACACACATTCCAAATAAAGATGTATAGGTATTTATTTAATTGTAATTGCATCATTACTTAATGTTGCTTTTTCGTTACATCAATCTTAAAAAAGTGTCACCTTATCTCAATTATTTTATAGGGTTATCATTATTGGTTGCATTATCTCCAAAATTATATTTAAATAAAACAAATAATATGAATATATCATCACTGATACTGCACTTGCATTGATACCATAAAAGTCGTATGAACGAAGAGTTTATGTCAAGTTAAATTAATAATGTAATACAATTCCAACATTGAGCACTGCTTTCTGTCGCGAAATTGACCTTTATTCAATGATAATGGCTTGTGTACTGCGTACCTATTTCTTATTCAATATGCTCATTACTCGTAGAATATCAATTATTATTGTACTGAAATTACGTAAGCATACGATCAATCATGAATTAGAACGAAATGTCTACAAAATCTCATAGGTACATAAGTCTTACTGCACATTAAAACCTTTAGAGTGCTCTTAATGAGGACATCGGGAGCTCATTTGAAAGTATCTTTACATTACACTCGAAGCGTACAATGTCGACTTTTCTGATTTGAATTGCTAAGTAGCGGCATTTTCTGCCAGCATCTGTTTTCCCTGACTTACATTTAAGGATCTTCAAGTCAATCGGTACAACAAAATATCCAGCCAACAAAGATCCCATCGAAACTTTTGTTTTCGCCAAATCATTCGATGGCGAAGAGTGTTTATTCCAAAACTATCTGGGTCGGGCAGCTTAAAGTATGTTGGATTTAGAGTAGAATTTTATATCAAGTTGCGTAAAGATGGTGTCCCAAATGAATATACATGACGTCATGGTGAGTTTCATCACTGGATAAACAAAGCCGCAAGCCAGCCTCGCACACAGCCATTCTGTTCTCATTTCGAGAACAAACAATTAATGTTACATTGCGGACCTAAATTCAAATTTACGTAACAGCTAGTTATTGGATCTCTATAATTACAAAATTCATTATTCAAATTTGTGATAACACCTATGGATTTTAATCGATTGACATTTTAATGAGTATTGTATTGTGTGTGTAATTTACATTTTAGTATATTAGATACACGTTCCACACAAATTTACGTTATTTGTTATAATTTAAAAGGCAGAGTCATAACGTTAAATTTTAATTGAAAATTACGTCGTTAAAAGTGGTTTTCATTCGTATTTTAATGACTGACTGGTAACAAGGAACATTTTTAACAATCAGTAGTGATTAAGTGGTGGTCTGAACATCTATTTGGACCCGTATAACGCAGTCAAGATTTAATTTAATTGAAACTCTCCGTGAAATGCTGCACCTAACGAAGATAAATAGCTCTCTGATTAAAATCATCTATTGTATTATACTTAAAAGCTAGACTGGGGCATACAATTTAAAAGCTTACAATATAAAGTGGAATCTTTATACATGATGATTTAGATATCAAACGATGAATTATCAGTATATTTCCCATCACACATTAAAGATATTTTCCAGCATGTTTTTTGGCTAAGTACTTTTAATTTTATTTATATAATTACCGTATTTTCGAAAGTGATATAAATGTTGTTACCAGCATTTTAAATTTGCATGCCATGGCCATTTTTTTAATAATTAACAAATAAAGTGCATACTAACGATGGCGATGATGTTGCTACTGAAAGATATCGGAGATTATGTAATGAATCTAATATCGCCAAAGCTGAACAGTAAATTTGATACCTTTATACCATATATGTAAATATAGCATAGATAGCCGATTCATAGAATATAGGGGAATCGATGACGCACTTGGTATAATTAGGCTACATAAATTCTACATATTCTACATACATGTATGAGATTGCCTATTGTTGTAGTATCTCGCTTAGGGTAACTCGAAGCTAAATAATGTTTTGTTAACAAAATGCCACTCGACTGCCCTGTGACGGCAATTCGTCTTACCCGACAACTGCGCTCGCGGATCACGACATCCGCAATTTACGGCATCCGTATAAGTTGCGACGCAAATATGATACGTGGCTTGTACTGAGCGCTGCACGGGTGGTCTTTAGGTGCTAGATAATATGTCTAATGGGGTTACAGTAGTCAGTTATCTGCATAACATTTCAAAACTTCGATATCATGCCATTATTTGATGTTCAAGTTATCATGTTTATAGCACGTTGATATTAGGAAAGTTTGCTTCCATTTCAAGATATATCGCCACAGTCAGAGCGTTCTCCCCCCTAGAGAGCAACCGCGTACTAAAAATGAGATTTTCATTTTGATTGAGTTCAAAATGGTTCAAAGCTTTTAGCTTTTCTGTATGTAGTAGTTAGGTATTTGGTTAAGAGTAAAATGTACTGCATCGTGTAATTTTCATTATTTGGATACCTACTTTTAATATCTTATCAGGTTTGTCTGTTTTGAATACATGTACCTTTCTCACCTTACATACCTTATACTTCATGTAGGTATGTTAAACAACTTGATATGTAAAGTAACTTGATTGGGTATACCTTATATTAGTTAGCACAAAAAACTCATTACAATTCTTATGAAAAGTAAGTACCTACCTACATGACTCAAAACTGATTTAATGTTGCATTATATAAGAACTAAATTCTATTATAATAAATATCTAGACGTAGTTCTATTAAACATTATGTACCTACCTACTTATTTTTTCTCCTTCCAGTCAGTCTAGAAACACCGCCGAATAGTAAGATAGGTTAGAGAACTATCGGCCCCGTTTATCGTCTTCAACTTTAATTATTTATTAACGCTACTGGCGAGATTTCGACACATATATTACTTCCACTTTACTTTCCATTGCTATTAGACCATTTTATTAGCGGTAGTGTCGCAAAAACTGCACAGCGAAACATGACAAGGGACAACTTAGCATATAATAATTTAAGTAATTAGGTATTGTTTCGGTTTTAACTAGATTTTTACAGTACTAATAATCTTGGCGACCCCTCCGGTGTTGCAGATGTCAATAGGCGGCGGTGACCATCTTAACATCAGGTGGCCCGCATGCCTCTTCGTTAGGTTATCCATTAAAAAAAAACTATTTTACGTACATGTATATATCGATACTGTTTTAATCATAATGTGGTGGGCGCCACAATGAACCTAGCTTTAATGACAGTAATTCGATGCGTATACGAGTAGCCACTAGCCTGGCACGTTTTAACTTTTTAGGAACCATGAGTGTCTAGCTTTCTCTCGGCTCCCCTTATATGGTTGCCCGTCAGTCATTCGTGAATAATAGAAGTTTCCTCGCTGCAATATAAATTCTAAACACGCGTCATGTTATGTACACGTTGTCCACACCTACCGTTGACTAGCAGCGGAAACGTTAAGTGTAGCCCAATGTGTTCGAGTTTAACCCATTTTCACTATTTAGTATTTACTATCTGGCATCAAGCTACGTCTCTGAACTAAGAACGCCTTTGTTCGCGCGGCTTTTCATACCTCTACAGCATTGTATGCGTTCTAGTTCTTTCACATTTCGTGCAGCCTCGTATTAAAAGCCTTGAATTAATAACTTACAACTTCGCGGTAGTAGGTTATTGTAACTGCCTTAGAAAATTAATAGAAAATTTAAAAATATGTACGAACATACTTACGGACATAAAGTTTTGGTAAGATAATATGAGAGAAAAGAGCTTTTTGCAAACCATAACAGACTTAAATAACGTATTTTTTGGGTAAGATATTCTTAAATTGTTACAAGTAAAATTTCGTTTCGAATTGTATTATTTAATTTAGTTGAATTAGTTTCGTTGCTTTCATTCGTAACATCTCGTTGTTTTCATGTCTAGGTTTATTATAAAACTATTATAACGGTACGATATTCTCATGTGTCATTACGTACGGTTTTGCTATCTCATGTCAATGGACTATTGGAGGACCCGAGACTATAATTTTAATAGTAGCTATTACAGTCAGTGTTTATAGTTCCTTTCTAATTTTGTTTTTGTAATGATACATGCAATTTGCTTTTATGATAACCAAACATTATTATTTTGTTTTGGTATTGTTATTTAGATATATTTTGAATGTACAACATTTTAGTTAATGCTTACTTAATAATGCAACTCATGGTATGTGTGTAGTGTTATAACATTTTACGTTACGTTTAAAATTTAACGCGTAAACTATTTATAATTAACGGCTTATTTTTAAGACAACGGTAACTTGATTAACAAAAAATGGATTAATTACAATTACATTCGTACCTTTCTGCTTGGGGGAACACCGCCGGGCCCACACCACACCCCGGGACTTCGAACTCGAAATTGTACGTTTTATTACTTTCTGGTGCGTGCCATTTCATGCCGCATTTTTCAAATTGAATTCGGATAAAGGAAAAGCGAGTTAGTACCCTAACTCGCTTTTGCAACTTGTAGCATAGATAAATATTGTATAAACTGTTCTAAACGCAAGACTACGTCTCGAAATCTTGGTCCTGAGAAATAACTTTTTAAGTTGGTATGGGTTCAATTTTTAGACTCCATAGAATTTATAAAATATATACTTTTGTTGAAGTTTCCAATGCGAAGTTTTTTTGGACGAAATGATTACAAAAAGTGTACTCTAATAGTCAAATTAAATTAGAAAAATGTAAAGTTACACATTAATTGGTTATTTTTTTATATTTTATAATTAAAACAATTCAGTACTATCTAGTAAGTGCAATTGTTAAATCAACAATTATTTACTTGTAAATCTTTTATTTCTTGCTTCACGCAACGTTTTTATTTCGTCTAGGGTTGTTTGTGATCATTAATTACTTAAGTAACCCCACGGTATGCACTTAGGGACGCACCCTATATTAAACTACAAAATAAGGGAATAATCACTGATGCGGTTCGTAATTGGCTATTTTAAGACTTCGAGGTATTATTGTAGTCGTGGATCGAGTACTTATAAGCAGCTAATACTTTCCTTTTATAATAAAAATACATTAATAACAAGAAACAGTTGCCGATGTCATCATAGTAAAAAAATCTGTAAAAAGTTATTTCGAAAAAAAATCATGTTTTAAAATTTTATGATTTTTTTATGTTTTTATTTATAAAAAATAAAACTAGTATTTGAGAAAAAAAGAAAAAAAAAATTAGCAGAGCGTGGTTTCGATCCACGGACCTCTGGGTTATGGGCCCAGCACGCTTCCACTGCGCCACTCTGCTACGATGTTCTATTGCGAAATTATGTATTAGAATGTATTGTAAAGGTAGTTAGGAAATTCTGTAGTTTATGTTTACATTTTTTATTTTTAAAAAGCAAAACTTGTAGTTGCCTTTTTGTATACAAATACTATTCAGCTTCTATTAATTTAAATTTGTTTATCATTTATATGTGTACAAACTCTACTTTATCAAAATATTAGCAAAACATCGTTTCAGTGAGTTGAGTGTGTACCTTTTTTGCATATTATGATAGATTTCTGAAATAAACCACTTCGTGTTCGGGAGTTCTCGTCGGCAAAACTTTCAGTTAAGTAGTCACGTTATTTTGCCGAGCAATCGATTTAATAATACATTACTGCGAATTGGCAATAAATAAAACATGGCATTAACATAGCCGGGACGTGCATTCAAGTATCAAGAAGTAGACGCGCATATTATGCGCCGAGACATTTGTTTCTTGGTACAACGTTTAAACTTTTACTTATTATCTAATTGTATATTAATGTACGATTTTATAATTAAGTTAGTTAGATTTCATGATTAGTTAATAAAAAATAAATAGACAATAGCTTTTTTAACCCTCGGCTTGGCAAGGATTCTTGCCGATAACGGGGTAGGCCTGGACCATAATGGCTTCAACAGCCAGAACTGCTAAGCGAGTCCCACAAAGTGAGCACGGAGGCACGGGACCCTCGTAGCAATTATCTAAACCCGAACACTCCGCTCCACGATACTTTCAATTACAAATATTCATTGAACAATCGAGGTTACTGTAAAAAATTATCAGTATACACGGATATTGTAAAATGTGTTTATTTATAATGTTCTACGAAGTGAAAACTGAACGTAATTTATTACTTTGATATCTTTATCTAAGAATAGCAGAACACGCGCACGAATGACTATAAAGATAACGGTAAATTATGAACGATATTTCATAATAAATAGTAGTCAAACGCCTGAGATAGGTGAACTTTTAAGCTGTCGAGTACGATGTATGAAGTTGCATTGAAAAATACGGTATGCCGTGCACGTAGACTGATGGATTAATACGTGTAAGAATACTTAGAATTGTAACTGCATGATTATAATGTAAGTTATGTTATTGTGGTTGCAACGCTGTGTTCGCACGTCGTTCGATGCGTGAGACAATTTTTATTTAGCCTCCGTGATTCCTTCACAACGACGCCAGTCACGTCTCTGCCTTTAGAAAGCACCGCCCGTTGAGGGTAAATTAAATATCCGACCCTTTCCGAAATTATTTAAGCAGAAGGAACGACTATTGTATTCCTTCGGACATTAGTATCGGAAGGATTAGCATGTTAATGAGCCAACTTGTAGCGTCAACTACATTAGTATGGTGGTAGTAAATGAGTTATAAAACGGTGTTATGGTGTCGGCTTATCGGATAAGTGTGCTCCCATTAATGTATGCCTCTCCTGTTTAAAGACTATAACGAAGATGTTATACTTAGCTTAATAGATACTCTACTTTGTGCTGTATGAATGGTTTAGCTCGGAAAATAATCGTTCAGAATACATAATGTCGCAGATAACACTAAATTGTAGTACAGAATCAAAAGTTAAATTGCTGATTACGGAACAATAGAGGTTACGCAATATCAAAAGAGTGCCGCTTCCGTTGATTTATGGTCTTTCCGACATTGGACCCTTTGTTTTCGTCCCCAACAGCTCATTCGTTCGTTCCTTGATCAAAAGTTCCTTGGCCGACGCGATATTCACTTACGTCAAGTTACAATTGTTTTTTTTCTTATTCTTTACTTTCATCGTTTCCATCTAAGAAAAAACCATAAATATTAGAATTAGAATTTAGTACCTTTGGTAGATAATCAAAACAAAGTTAAACATAATAGGTACATAACATTAAATAGTTTTAAACATAAACATAACAAACAATAATAAAATACTTCTCCTTCGAACTCACTCTGTCTCCTAATATAATGAAAAACTTGAAGTAAGAGGATGAGGAATAGAATATTTTAGCAGACGACGGATACGATTTGCAATTAATTACTGTAATAATATTTTTAAATCAGTACAAATTTTGTTATCGAACTTGCTGCACGAATGCACATTATTGTGCACGCGACGAGTCATGCACCGTGCCATGTTCTGTGGTCTGGAATTTAGATTTGATGTTGGGATTCTCATGCAGTAAATAACTTCGGTATTCACTAAATAATTCACTCCCATACTTCATTGATCTTTTCGTCGTACATACAGAAGTCACTGGAATCGTAATTTTAAACTTCACCTGGGGAAGACTATACGGCTGCGGCACTCTTTCTGGGTACAACTATGTACTTTGAAATCGATACCTTTATTTTTATTTACTTCATAGAACGGTCGTGTCATTGTATATTTAAGTAGCGCAACCAGATGTTCGATTCATTTGATTCAGTTAGTTAATGGGGCGAGTGGATTTTATGTCACTGTCCCTTTTGAACTTCTGTTGCTTTTCAAGTTTTTGTGTTAAAATTAGTTTTCGGCACGAGGCGGGTGTGTGGGTCCCAGTGGGCGCGGGGCAGGTGCGTGTGTACAATGTGTATAGGCACGTGCATATGGCGAAGAGATTTCGTTACAATATAATGCAGACACATTTCATTCATGACTTTCGAATATAAAAACAAAAAAAAGTTTCACAAAATGATAGTAGAATAACGATTTTTTAGAACTAAGATTTCATCTAACGTTTTTCTATCTTTTGTACGGAGCTTGCGTAGGAGGATACTAATAGAGATCTATTAACATTTTAAAGTTCAACGGCTTAAAGCTGTTATTGTTACATCGCTGGGGAGCCTGCGTTAAAAGCACTCGAGCGACCCAAGGTTCAATAGTGGTAGATAAGCGTGATATTTTAAACGGTGATTTTGAAGCAGAACGTTCGTATCATGTGTGCTGCAAATGTGGCGCCATTACAGGCGGCGCCGGCGCCTGCGCGGAACAATGACGTGATCGGGCTATAATTGGGAGCATGGGAGGCTGACAGCTTGCGCAGAAACTGTAATCTGCATAGCTTCTTTAATATAACCAACATCGGCTGGTTCCAGATTGCCACTCAAATAAAATGATCCATTTCCTTCCACTGCAACCAGCATAAACGTATTACTGACTCATGCTGTCACTCACAATTTGCTAACGAGTGTTAAACTTGTCATGGTCCAACAAGATAAAGATCGGGGCTTGGGAATTTTATTGAATGCAAATTGCGTCTACGAGCAATATATTATTACATCTCGGTGAAGCTTAACTGAATAGAAAATAATTATTTACCTACGCAGGCATTGTTCTGTCAGCTGCCAGTCTGTAAGTAGGTAAACACTTTTTATTTGTAAAAGGTTACCGATGGCGCATACATTTGTTATTAGTACGTTACCGGTTTCTACATTCATGGAGTTGAAACTGTCTAAAGTGGTAATTATTATTCATTTAGGTATTGTAGATTTCCAACGCAACGTGTTACATTATAACACTTAACCAACAACTTAATTTAAAAATATACACACAATAAACAGATGCCACGTTTAATGCCAATAATACTGTTTTAAAACCGCAGTGACTAAGCATGTTAAGAGCATGATATCTGTGGTTTAACAACATAATACAGATTAATACATATGTTTATATTAAAGAACTATATTTAATAAAAATACAATTCTTTAACGTAAACATGGAATTATCTGTTGAGAATGTTGCAAAATGACTAAGGTTTCGTTCCGATGGTGGTCACTCGAGTTATTGTAGCGTGTTTAACTTAAAAGTAAAGGTGGGATAACTCTATACACTATACAGATGTAATAAAGAGCGCGTGCTTCGATATGAATGGGGTTGGAGTCCCGCTGCTCCCCATTGTTATAAAGGGACGCGCAGGTAAGGGTTTCGTGACCGGTACTGACCGGTGGTAAAGTCTCTATCGTCAAAATTACACCAATAGTCTGTCCAGTCCATACCTGCATTCAAAATCACGTGATCTTTACAAATATTATAATATAATTAAATTTCGATGCTTAAGCTTTTGGAAATTTATTCAATACAGAACACTAAGTGGTATAAATATAAATGAACCAAAACGGAGTATTGTCAAGTCATTCGATTTATTACATGAACATTTATTTGATACATGGAAAATTTAAAAATTGACTAATGTCTAAGTTTTGGTTAGTTATTGCAGTCATGAAATTTAGTGTTTTATTTGTTTTAAAATACACCAAAAATAAACATTTTCTACATATTGAAGTTTAATTCTTATCATATACTTCTCTTTTACGCAATATAAATATGCAGGTAAAATCTTAAGAATTACGAATTATTATACTTATTTATTATTTAATTAAGTAATTTATCTTTACAGAAGGAGGGCGTAGCGCAGGCGCATGCATTTCGAAGTAAGATCTTCAAAAAGCCACGGCCTTGCCACTGGTGCCACCAGCCTGTCCATAATCAGGGCTTGTGCTGTAGAGGTGATTATAATATAGATTTTTTATAACTCAGTTATTATTTACATAAATGTATCATGCAGTAAAACCGTTAAGCTTTTTAATAACTATAGCTTATATTTCTCTGGACTCGAATCATGTAATCGTTTATTTAGATTTTTTTATAATGGTAAAACAATCGAATGTGAACAACCTATCAGTTATATATTTGAAAAATAGACTAATAACACATTGTTAGTATAAAAAATGTATGACATATATCTTATGACAGATTAAAAGACATTAGAAATTACGTACAATTTATTGGCATTGAATTTCTTTGGTCAACAAACAAATTTTCTGCCGTAAGCAGATGTCCGAATGCTTAAAAAAATCCTAATCTTGCAATGCATGTTATTCGAATGGATCGACATTCAAAGGTCGTTGACTACGACATTACTAGAACTTGAGAATGCTTAATTTGAATGTCACGATCCATACCCCTATTTTGTCGTAGCATCTTATGAAAAGTTGTTTTTATGTGCATTTTTTTTATTTCAGTGTGCAAATATGTCTGCCATTCAGCTTGTGAGAACAAGGTATGTGTATTTTTTTATACTTTTACTCTATAGTAGATAATTTGTTAATATTTGTTATACGCAATACGTATAGTGTAATACAAGGTTTACATAATACACTGGCTTCTCATAAAACACATTTATTATAAAGTTAAAACGCAACAAACAATTATAAAGCAAGAGAATAATTTGTCGTAATTGTTTGAGAATGCCGCGTTTCTGTGTAAATTGCTTACAAACATAGGTATTTACTGTGGAACGTTGTTC
>DWGW01001323.1:0-11582 GCA_018247775.1 Udranomia orcinus
GCGTCGAGTAGCTCCCCAGTAGGAAATGACGCGTGGCATCGCTCGCACGAGGCGCTACCTGCGCGCGGGGATCGCGGGCTACCTGGGCGCGCGGGGGGTGAAGAGCGGGGCCCCCCGCTGCTCGTAGACGAAGGGGATGTATTTTTCGGCGACAAAACGTCTTGTAAAATTTTGGCGGGGTCGTTCCTGTCCGGTTGTTCTACGAGGGGCCGTGTCAAGTCCACGTGACCGGCCGCAGCTAGCTCCTGCAACTTGCCCGCTCGAGTTTGATGCAGCACCGATCGCATGTGTATGTCTAGCGTACTGCCCTGCGTATAAGCAACTTTGCATATATTACACTTGTACCTCTTGCGATCGTCTTCCTCACTAGATGTACTTTTAGGTGTTAATGTTAGATTCGATGGTGCTGTACCCGCTCCCGGGGATACCGGAGGATTATTATTGTTTTGTTGCTCTTGCATAGCTCGTTTTAGTTTGTGTAAATGGCTAACACTATTGTAATGCACAAGTAAGATATTCTTTTGTGTGAAGGATTCTTTGCACACATCGCACTTGAATGGTCTGTTAGGGTCAAGGTATTTTTCCATGGGATATGTCAACTTCTCCCCTTTTCTATGTAGAAGTGTTTTGTTGTGAGCTGTTAGATATGATTGTCTAGTAAATGCAACTTTGCACCTGTGGCATTTGTACTTTCTATTCGGATCGTTGTAAGAATCCTCTGCCATAGCTTGAGAATTCAAATAGTCTTCAAGAAATTGTTGATCTTTATATATAATCGAATCATCTGAGTTTTCGGCATCGTTGTGGCCAGACTCGTCAGCAGCAGTGGCACTCGAGTCTCTATCTTCTATTTCTGCCAGATCATCGTCAGGTGTTCTTAAAGCTTCTTTTCGCAATAAATCAGCAGTAGCAGCATCAAGTGCTGTTCCTTGGCCACCCTGCAAGAGAGGGTTCGACGCCAAACTTCGCTTAAACGCGGCTAGTTCATCTTCCGACAATTCAGAGTGAGATGTTTCAACGTGTTTTTGAAGCGCCAATACAGATCTGAAGCTTCTTCCGCATAACACGCACTTAGTAGCATCGCGTATAACATGATATTGCGAATGCAGTTGTAGCTTTTCGATAGTTTTGAATGCCAAACTGCATTGATTGCAGCGATATTTGTAAACGTGCTTCTCAGAAACCGACATGTTCGCAATAGAGTTACGAGCGTGTGCTTCTCTAAAGTGGTTCTGTAGAGCATGAGCCGCGTCGAAATAGCGGTTACAACCTTTCTTCCAGCAAAAATATCCCGGTCCTTGGGGTGTTTGTTTCAGTTCCAAGTGGCCCGATTCATTTTGATGGTGACAGAGTTCATCGACATTGCGGAAAGTTCGATTACATGTCGAACACCGCTCGGTCTCGCCATCGACACTTCCTTCCGAGCGGGGTGAGGATATCTCCCGTTCATCATCACCAGCGCGTGATTCTTGCTGTCCTTGGGGTCCACCGTTCAGCCAGTGACTCTGGTCTACTAAAAGCAATAATCTTTGTAGCCCCTCTGAGTTCACTGAGTGTATTTGCATCACGTGTCGTTCGAGGGCAGGTCTTTCTTTGAACGCATCTTGACATAGTGGACATATGAAATGTCTCGTAGGGTCACCATGAACTGATGTGACGTGGGACTGTAATTTGCTCTCACTGCTGCAACTAAAGTTGCAATACGGGCAGTTATGTTGACCTTGAGTATCGTGATCGTCTTCTCTATCAGCAGACGCATGCTGTGGTGGCAAGTGAGGCTGTTGTTGTTGTTGCGGTAGATGCTGCTGTTGTTGCTGATGTTGCTCCAAAAATCGCATCATCTTCTGCTCTTGCGTTAGTTCAGGTTTCTGGTCGATAGGCTCCTTGTTATCTGTTGGCAAGGAAATTAGTCATTAATGCATTGTTTTAAATGGGTCATGTTATAAGAAAATTTCGAATCGAACGAACCTCCCGGTACGGACTCTGCACGACAAATGGATAGTGATCAGTACAATATATGTTCACAATGTCTACCTACGTTTACGTGAGATTTATCTGCAAAAAAGATTATTTCTATAAATGAAGCTAGCTATTGTTCGGTGCGAGCGTTTGTTACTTTTCTGAATTGAAGTTAAAAATAAAATTCTGCTCTTTTATATTATTAGTAGGACTCGTTTTGTTTGCGACGTCCCGACAAGACAAAGGTATCGCTCTATCCATCCCGTACGCACACATTCACGGACGTATTAATGCTAACGTAACAAGTATATTGTAATTTTGCACACAAAGGAGATACAGGACGGGCAAACAATCATTGTTCATTATTACAAAAGGTTTCGAATATTTCGCTTCGCATCGGATCAAATGCATTCGGGAGATCGATGTATGTGATGATGAGTGGAAGCGAGAAGGGAGAGCCGAAGATGTGTGCGTGCAATTATTATTTGACCAGGGATGTGTCCGCAATAGCGTGTGAAAGAAGCTGGTCGGTATTGTTTACGCTTAAATAAGGAAGGTGAAAGAAACGGCCGATGCGAGAACCGTACGAGATTCGTTAATGTAACGTTACAATTTCACATTATTAAAGGAGCAACTGGCGTCCTAAGTTTAAGTAGTGGTATTCAATTTGATGTACCTAAGGAAGCTATTCCGGATTTAATATAAAGAAGTAATAATAGTGCAGACAGTGTACGAATGTTGAAGTATTATTCATTGTGTGAAATGAAATCGCGACAAGATCTACATTTCTCACTTAATTAAAACCTGAATTTATCTGACCGTGAGACGCAGCTGAAACCAGTATGTCCCCTGTTTGTTTGGGAACCCGTTTCATAGTTTTAAGCAGTTAAAACCGTTACATCTAATGAAGGGGAGAGGGATAAGTAAATCCGAACGCGTAATAATAATCAACTGACCCCATCCGAGACTGGAGTGACCAGTGTAATTATTTATGATGTAAATTCGCAGACCCACAGTCTGGAAGGAGTATAGAACAATGGCCAGGTAAAGGGACTTTGTCTGCACAAATGCGATCTCCAACACTTTTTGTCAATGACAAAGGGCCCCTTTCTATGGAAACACCACATCGTTATAGCGTCGTAAAGTAAGTATTGTAGTATTGTGCAGTGTAAGTTTTGTTTTGCGAGATTTAGGTCAGGATTTTTACAACGTGGCGTCAAAAATACAATGCCGGCTGAATATTTTACAGCTGTTGCGTATTCGATGTCGCAACTCACGCTTAGATAATAATATTTTTAATCTATTTTTGGACATCTATTAGTTTATATTAGATTTTTTACGAATAACTTACAGTCTTTATAAACCTTACGGTGTAGGTAAATATTGTTTAGGTATCAAAATCGGCTGATAAATAAATGGTGGGAAACACTCTAACTTTACTTATCTTTATGATAAACTAACAATAAGAAGAATAAATATGACTTGACCATAGTATTTCATGATACAAAATTATGATATTAAAACATCTTGAGTCTTGTCATCCACGTGATACTTTATAAGTAATATCTATAATAAAATTTAAGTAGTAGGTACATAATCTCAGAATGTGTAAAATATATTTTTTTATAATAAGTAATAATTGTAAAAATAATCATTGATGCTTAAATTTCTTAACTCAGATAAATGATAATTTTAATAATTTGAACTGACATAGACTAAATGTTATTTGAAATGAAACTTGGTATTCGGCTTAATAAAAAAAAACAATCCTGAGAGAGGATATTATAAATTTTGCTTTCCCATTTCACAATGAAGCGAGAACCATTGGAAGGATTTAAAATTTATATGGACATCAATCTTTTAAAGCGGGGACTCAATAAGGTGAAAATAAGTAATAAGCATAAACATGAGGGGCACAATGGTGTAAGCCGGATTTCTTTCGCCTCCACATTTCTCTCGGAGTTTATCGTATTTCACCGTGGTCATAAACATACGGGAGATGTACCGGCGACATTGTATGATGTAGCCTCATCACAAGGGGCAATCATGGTTAATGCGCGACGGCCACATACGTAATGCGAGTCATTGTCCCGCGTGCGGTACTTATGGAAAATTCGCGTTCTCAATTCAAATCTTCTTTCCGTCTCCCTCGCTCGCGGGGCGGAGTCGCCTCCGACCAATGACCGAGTCCGACTGTGGCGACACCGTGTAAGGCGTACGTTATTAAAGAAACCTGTTCTAATGTTGAGCGCTTTAAATTAAATTTTGTCCGTGTGTAATTATCTTATTATTGTGATTACGAATTCCTCGCTAAATGCTCATCGCTCCGAATGGAGATTGCCTTACGGTGCGGATACGACTGACGGCGGCTTCGAACGGCGAAGATCTTGAACGATGGTATTGAGCTTTTTATCTACACCTCGTTTCCGAAAATCTTAAGCAAATTAATACGAAGCAAATTGTATGTTTATTAGCACGATCCACTGAAAGAAGTCCAGTACGTAAAAAACGCAGAACAAAATTGATTAAGGAACGAATCGGTTTAAATTGGAAACCGATAGTGACGTTTCGAAATCACATTCATAAGTCGACTCAGTACCTATTACTTTATCGATACGAACGCCGGTAATGGTTTTGGTTGAATTAATTTTAATGGAATTTTCACGCTTTATAGAATAAAATGTTGCGAAATGTGTTTAGCACGAGAGTAATAAATAGTAAATACATTTTGCTACTGTTCTTGAACGCATAAATAAAAAATGTTTCTATAAACGACATCTAGCGTCGAGAAAAAACGTTACGTTGGATAAGGAGCGCACGCGCATCTAATTGCGTTCCGACTATGTTTTTTTCTCAGTGTACTAGTGCAGACGTAGTTTTTACAACAATGTTTTGTTCCTCTAGTTAGGTATCATTAAAACTTTTAGAGACAATGACTTCAGGAAGCTAATGCAGAATCGTAGTAACAATAGAGTGGTCACGGTTGAAATAATATAAGAGACAAAATAACAATTTCCTCAACAGTATTCCGGACAAAATTATAGAAATTACTTTGGTCTAAATTATTAGTTATGATAAAATTGACAAGTTTTTATACTGGGAGGTTCGTAAGTTTTATTTAAGACGTTTTCAATAAAGTACAATACTTTAGTACTTACCATTTTCTTGTTGATCATAGGGGCTAGGCAACTCAGTTGGCTGAGGGATGACTTGGAAGAGCTCGGCAACATCAGGTGTGGGGTCCTTGCCTTCCGATCGTCGTTGAAGTTGATGGATCTGCTCCATCTGCAGGTGCTTTACTGATCTTACATGCTGTAATAGTGGCAGTCGGTGTGGAGCTCCGAAGCCACATAGAGCACACCGATACACGCGTGGACGATCGCGGGGTATCCTTGAAGCACAATCTCTCAAGTGCCTCAGTAGCAGAGTAGCTGCTTCGTGTCTTGCTCCGGCAGCATGCAGCTGAAGCTTGTGAGCGGAGTTGGTGTAGTAATCACAAGCACAACATCTCACTTGGACTCCGCCAACTCCAGCGCTGCCGGTTCCAACACCGCCGCAGAATTTCAACTTCCACTCATTCCTTGGGCCACCTTCCTTCACGTGATTCACGTGCTGTAGCCTCTGTAGATGTTTGTCAGTTTTGCAATGCAATTGGAAGTTTGCTTTTAAGTTGGTTTTGTACGTGCAAAGTTTACATACGTAGTGGCCAGCAACGAGCGCTAGTATCTCTTGCTCTCTAATTTTTGTGCGATCTTGCGCTAAATGGTGTCCTAGAGCTTCTAGGGAGTCTGTTGAGAAACAATTGCATATGCAGCAATGGAATGTCCTCTCTGGCTCAGGATCCGCTGGCTCTGGGGGAGGTTCCATGGCTTCAGGATTCAGACCGACATCTAGATGTGCGCCTAGTTCAGGCGGCGATGGTCCCGGACCTCCCGTCATTAGCTGAATCATAAGGGCTTGGTTGTAAGCCATATCAGCTAACGCTGCCTCAGGGTTGGGAGGTGGCGCGTCGCCACCATGAAAATGCAGTAAACTTTCCAACTGTTGTTGACTTTGCTGTCTATGATGTAGGGCTGACAGCGTCTGCATATGTTTGACATTTTGTTGTAAGACCAGCATGTTGTGAGTATGCTTTTCTGATGTCATATGTATTCTGAGGTTTCTTGCAACGTTTGTTTCATAATTACACACGTCACATCTAAACGTAGGTTTTGGTTTTTGACCTAGTGGAGAGTGGTGCGGAAGTGGTGGTTTGTGAACTCCTGGTGGCGTGTGCTGTGGTGCAGGAGGTAAATTACTCTCACCAGGGTTTCCACCATTCTGCAGTTCTTGCATGTTGTTGAGATGTTTATCAGATTGCATGTGTATACTAAGATTGCCTTTTGTGGTGGTGGAGTAGTTGCAGACTTCACATCGGTATGGTTTGTATCCACAAGTATAAGTTTCGCCTCGCGCTAGCCGAGGATGGGGTTGTCCAGCTATGCAATATATGCAACTTGTTTCAGCTTCTGGATGCTTTTCCTTCATATGTATTTCTAAAGTCTCTTGATATTTGTAGTGCCAATTACATTTGGGGCACTTCAATGTTTTGCAGGAGTTTCGACTATGCATACCAGCTAGCGGTCCTCCTAACCTTCCTGAATTTAGTATTAATTCGCACTTTGGACAATCAGCACCAGAGGGTCGACCTCCAAGATGATCTGGACAAACACCTATCGTTGTCCCCGAAAGGAAGGCCGGAGGTGCTGGTTGAAACGGTGGGGATGAGTTTGGACTGGCTCGTGGTTGCACCGATGCATTTATTGTATGAGGATGTGCTACAGAGATCAAGGAATGTTGAGGAACTAAAGATTCAGCCATCGATCGAGGCGGTCTCCACGCAGGTGGACTCGGCCTTCTTTCGTCACATGTACCATTAGGTAACATCGATTCATTTTCTCTATCTGGAGTCATAGTCATTTCGGGTCTCTTGTCTACTGAAGGACTCGACAGTTCTGACATATTAGGACTACCTGATACGGAAGCACGAGGTGGCGCAGCAGCACCCACAGGTTCTAAAAATGAGACTAGTGGTTCCTTATCTTTACCAACACACTGAATAATAGCCGAGGCGTTCTCCCTCGATAAGGCGTCCCTTTCAGAGTCAAGCAATGATAAACTATGGTCCGACTGGGCATGTGCCACGAATGATTTGGCGTAACCAAAACTCAATTTACATATAAAACACATAAGAATAGGTTTAACTGGTACGCTGATGGGGCACTCTGATGATGGTGATGGTGGTCTTTGAGCGTCCTTTCCACCACGGAAACTGAACACTCTGTAACTGTGCATCACAGGCGCATCAGGTCTCGCGCGCGCTCTCTCGGCTGCCAATCTGCCGTACAGAGCGCCATACAATGAAGGATTTCTTGAAACGTAGAATGCACTCGCTATCTGAGGGAACTCAAGCTGTCTCTCGACAATGTTGCTGTCTCTGCTATCGACAATGCATCCTGGTTCTATCTTAGGTAGGTCGGGTAGACTAGTCTCGCCCTCTGATAACTCGGGGTCTTCGATGATGTAGGCAGAACCGTCCGGGTTGTAGACGATCTTGCCATCGAAGCGCTCGACGTCCGAGGAGAGAGGCGGGGAGTCACGTCTCGAGGTGAGATCAACAGCGTCGGGTGCGGCGGGGGGTGAGGTGGGCGCGGGCGCGGATGAGGGCGCGGGAGTAGGCGCCGCGGGAGCCGCGGGCGCGTTGCGCGGCTCCTCCTCGGGGCTCATGTCTCCGTCGTCGTCGGGCTCTAGAGCGGCTGAGCTCTGGGGGTCGTCGCGCTTGCGGCGCCGCTTGCGCTCCGGGGGCGGGCCGCTAGCGGGGCCGCCGGGCTGCAGCGGCGTGGGCATGGCGCCGGGCGTCAAGGGCCGGCATCACATGCTCTCCTGTAACAAAAGACGCATACATTGAGTATATTGTGTTTTATGTATTTATTTCTACACAGAAGAACACGACTCGAATGGAAGCTACTGTCTAATCTCTAAATCCAATTTTATTACTAAAATTGAATTGAATGGATATATCTCTGTATGGTAGTAAATCTTTATTTTCTCACGGACCAGTTTATCCCACCTGATCGAAGGTGACTGTTGAATGTATTTGTACGCTTCATGACCGGAAGTGGGCTGGGACGCGCGTTTGTGTACTGGGTTTTTGTTTTCTGAATTAATTCTCGATGTTATTGCGCATACCTACCTATATTATAGATTTCTAAAAAAACGATTCATCTATTATATCAACTTAAATATAGCATGCATGTATAAAATTAAACTTTGGTTTCAAATATTAAATCTCAAAAGTACTCGATGTTAAATTGATGTGTTGTAATACGACATATTATGATGATTTCCAAAATTAAAATATTCAGTAATCGTCGCTTATCTAACTAACGTTTGCGCAAACAACCGCGATCTATTTATTCGGCTGACAAGCTGTCAACGCTGTCAATATTGACATTTTTACAATTAAGCAACCAGTTAACTTGGATCCCACCGATTTTAAAATTTCCGATTACAAAACAAGTCATCGTTCGAAAGTACTCTCTATACGCGAACACATTAGGTACACGTCTACAAATTGTGTCTCGATTTGATAAAAAAGTAGATGATCTAAAGTAAAAATTCGTTAAAAAACGAGATTAAGCCGTCATCTCTGTTATCTCTAACGTTATCAAAGATACGTATATGTCCCACAAATACCTAATATAACGAGGACCGAATAAATAATGTGTAGACACCTATTTACTTAGCTGACAGCACAAAGATAGCTAATCGCTGCAAAATGACACATGACATGGGGATAATTGATTACTTCAGAAATGTCTTGAAACTTTGTAAGATCGACGGAATAATTTCGTGTTTAAGATTCTAGAGACACTATCTCCAACGTACCTACCTATTTATATAATTGTACACACAGAAAACTACATATTCGCACACATTCGCCGGTTCTGTTACCTCGTAAAATCTGGAAAGTTGCCAGGATTTCCATTTTGGTATAATATTCCGCTTCGGAGGATCCTATATGCCGTTACTTTAATTTGCATCGATTAGACTGCATCCACAGTTCTTGTATTTAATGAAATTAAATGCAAATTCGTATAAGTATAAAATACTTTTGTTCAAAACAAACAAAACCTACAAATTACCTCAACATTAAACTTAGCATTAAAACACAGAATAAAACTATTAATAAAGCGAAAACCAGTGAGTACCTATAACAAATGCATATTTGTAAACTTATTACAATTATCTTTACTCAATCTGTTTAGTATGAAATTCAATTATAACGTATTCTCGAAATTGTATAAAATTAATATCGTTAGATCTGATAGCAAGGATCATTTTCCTTGTAACTTGTACTCACGTTTTCGGTAATAATCATTGTAATTTAACTGATGTCTATGTATTCGTACGAATGACCTGACTAAGCATAATTACACAATTCGCTAATCACTGAGTAATGGGTGAATAATAGCAGGATGTGGGAAAGATAATGAATAAAATTAACGCAATGTTATTCCCAACCCTGTAGGTACCGGAAGATTTATCGATAAAGTGCGCAGCCGAATAATTAACATTGGAATTTTATTTAAAGCAATGAAACATTAAGTGGAACACAAATTTCTCGTACCTATTGATATGTTTCATGACGATTTTAAAATGATTGTTCATCTTTAGAGTTGTGATGTTTAAATTTCGATTTTAATTTTGGATTTAAATCTCTATCTTATTATTAAAAATTATACGAATTAAAGACAAAGAATATAAACTAAGAAATGTAATACTGTTGTGTATAAAACGTTATTTTAAGAAAACGTCTGGATACTCATCGCTTGGTATACAATCAATTGACAATGATTTTCCTTATAAGAATTTCTTCGCATGTCACATATACGTAATAATTACCAATTCACTAGATTATTTGATGTAATATCCTTGAGTTTCGACGAGTGTGACCGCACCCATGTATTTACAGAGTTAACGGTCGAGTGCGGCCCTTGAAATTATTTTACGATAAATTATATTACACGAGGATTTGATAATAAGGTAATCTAAATATTTGTACAAGCGACAGTTACTTTGTATGAAAGGAACGCCTTGTTGAGCCCAACGGCGTTTTCTTCGGCACTCTCTGGGAACAATTTTGTCTGATAATATTTAAATCGTTTAATCTTTCAATTGACAAATAATTGTAAAATATTTTTTGTAGAAAATTCTATTTCTATCGATAGACTTAATAAAAATATAAAAGATAAGTTGAAAGTTCTTAAAATTGCCACAGTATTTACTTCGTACTTACTTTCATAATACTTTAAATAAGGTAAAATTTAAGCGAAGAAAATTTCATATGAATAATACAACAAAAATATGAGGTTCTAAAGTCATTAGATGACGCTGTAAAAAGGCATTAATTACAACTGTAATTATTGTGGTTTTTCTCTGCAACAGCAATTTGTAGATCATTTCGCAGTGCTAATGTGTATGGAAATTATGCAAAGAGCCGGTAATTAGAGTGGAGGTGAATGGTCTATAATGCTTATAATTTTCTCATAACTTCATTTTTCTTTTCCTTACATGATTCCCTTTACGGATATGTGCGCTTCAGAACTTCTTGGTTGATTCCTATTGGAATAAGTCACGCGTCGGTTTTTGTGATTGGTGGAAACGTAAACATTTTTTGTCTGAGATCTCGCATTTGATAATGCGAGTATATAAGATTTCTCAGGCATGAAAACATATACAAACATTAGTTAATATTGCACAAACTATCGCAAATACCAATTTGTTTACTAAATCTTTTAATCCTGCGGGAATTCAAATAATACGTTATGGCTTAAGGCGTCAATTGAAAACAGTCTGTTAGCCCTGCCTCTGTGATTACCTTTACACGGTACACGGAAAATTGTATCATTAAATATAAACGTAAAATCAAAAGGATGGGATGTTTGGTAACAATTTTTTTTCACTTTACACTTTAAAACCGCGCTCGGCGCATGAATGTTTAATGCGGACACGTGTGGATTCCCATCGTTACAGTCAATGGTGTTGTCAATTTCCACTGATACCATGCTAAAGGCAGAACTAATTTCCGATAAACGCACACCAATAAGCGCATTGGACACATTCGAGTGCAAATTACGTATACACAGTCGTGTGTGGATGTGTGAGCGTGAGAAAACTACGGCGGAAGCAAGTGATGTGTCCACAGCACACACACGCGACGATCGTATTCGTATGTCGCCATGCGCGCTAGGGTTGTACATAGCTAGAAAATTGGTTACGTTTAACCACGTTTTATGCATTACTTGTAATTTTTTGAATTTTGATTGTAATACGAAATATTTATCGGCTTCTCTAGTAGGGTAAGTTTTCGTTGCAATATGGAAATTTGTAGGATTTGGTTGGTTTGGATTTTGTAGTCTTGTTTGGTAGGTTACATATATTTACAAAAATAATAGAAATATATCTGTTACTTATAAATTTATTTTTTACAGTGTTGTTACTGTTTAATTTGATAACTACGTTTAGTTAAATGGCTTTGAATATTGAAAGCCTGAATTAAGTAACAATGATTTTAATTGTTC
>DWGW01001324.1:0-11582 GCA_018247775.1 Udranomia orcinus
GCGTGATCAACAAATCAAGATGTTTTGTACCTTTTGCGATACGAGAAACGTGTTTGTTTTCGAGGTATGTAATTATTATGGAGATCCGCCGCTGAAATAATGCCGGCGATGAGAAATAAACTTTATTAAGCTTGATTAATAACTAAATAATCACTATAACGTAATGGCTTGTTTGGGTTAGGTACTTTGTTATTTGCAGTTCGTTTATGATTTTTTGGGTCCAATCAACATTTATCAATCCCTGACGTACAATTAACTCGCATAAAGATGCGTATACGCGTCGAGTGGTTCAATCAAGTAGGTTTTCGGCGAACGTTTCCACTGAATGAGGTATCATAGCACCCTATAAAGGCTGGTTTATGCACGGCGTTGCCATAAATTCGTTTACGATATAATTTACGGCATACAACAACTAATAAAGCGGGCGATAAAATTCGCCCTCGAAACGAATTACGACATCGGGATTGTCGAAAACGGAAAATCGTCGATCCATCTCGTCGGCCAATTAGCTCGACGAATTTGGAGGCACCAAATTAAGGCGTGCGTCTCATCGTTGGCCAGATAATGTACGAGGCGTTGATATTGACCGAGAAGCGTATTTTTAGCTTGTCCATCTGTTACATGATGAGTTTTACCTATGGAAATATAAGCCTTAGAATGAGATTGATTAAGCCAAAGTCTACCAGGCTGGCAGAGTGTGTGTTAGTATATTCTATTCTCTTTTTTATGGATGTCAGAAGCTCTGAAAGAGTAAGTTGGGCTTCAGAGAGTCACTAAGACTGATGCGATTCGTGCAGCAAAAAGAAAAATTAGTTAAAAGAGGCTCGTGTATCAAGTCTCACGTGTTTTTTATTGTGTCCCCACATATCATTACCAAAAGATCATCGTTCATTCTCGATTCATGGGACAAGCGCCCAAAAATCGAAATCGGTTCCCGCGAAATACTCGTAAATGACAAGCGAGGCTATTTATTAATCGCCTACAGCGTTAAATGACCACTTTATATTCAAACTGGTCTCAACCGTTGACATCTCAATCTGCAGATATTATTGGCTAGGCTGCTTACTCCGCTCCACACATTGGCGCCAACAATTGAATTCATCATATCGCCAATGTTGGCAAGAAAATCTCTAATTTCTAAAGTTATATTCCAAATAAATTAGACAATATAAATGCTAAGTACCAAACGTATGCGAATTACGCGTATAATGCTTAATTTAAATTGGTGAAGCTATTTTTTACAACAATAAGTTCTTTTTATTCTTTATTTTGCACACTAAATATTTCGTATTTTTACTTGAAATGATAAAAATGTATTTCACAAAACATTCGCAAAGCTTTTGGAGAATTATTACATGAAGATAACTTCAAAAGTATTATTAGTCTAGTATCAACATAACTACATCATTTATTTTTCATCGAATTTCTTTCATTCACTTAGTTTTCATCGAAAAAAAAACCATCAGTATTGGCTCAAATGTTGGCCCCAACATTTGCCCCTTAATCCAACACTGCACCTAGGTTTGTCCAATAATTGACACCAACGTGTGAACTCGGCACAACATGATACGTTACATTTTAAAAATGAGAATAAGTTATCTCTATCAGTCGCTCCGTGACGGGAATTTTGTTTTAATTAAATGTCAAACGGTTGTGGTGGTTTAATTAATAAAATGGACGCTACCGACTCATTCGTTACCGCAAACTTAATAGTCGAAGACAGATCCTGAATGTTTAATGTGTTGGAATTAATATAATACTTTTCAACTATGTTGAATTCAGATTACGTTGTGGTAATAACATTTGACAAAGGTTGGTCGAAGTGTGTAGGCATCGTACTTAACAGTCATAGTCTTTCGGCGGCACTCAGGGATGATTAATGTTTACCTAAAATGCAATTGGGTATAGATTTGTAAATTTTTAAGTAATTGTTGACAACTTTGTGCATGATGGCTTTTAAAAGTGCTTTAAATGAAATGAAATGAAAATTATTTATTGTTGATTGTTTTTACAAAGGTATTACAAACAACTTACAAACAAAATAATTGGTTAGAAAAGTTTATCCTATCCCGAATAGGGTAAACTTTGTCATACAATAGTTATTTAGATCGAATCTTTCAGATCGACTAAAGAAAAATATTATAATACAAATGTCTGAATACATTTGAATCAATTATTGTACCATCTTAGTTTCGAAGTTCATTGTCACCTAGTTTACAAAGCGCTTGTTAGGTGTATTACGTTATTATTGTTTTTTTCTTAATATTAAATCCTTACATACACTTATAATCAACAGATTTCATAAGTGTTGATATTAAGTTGATAACTTTTATTACTTTTCTCAGTACATAAATAACATTCACTGGGTATTTACCTACTAGCATTATTTAACTCTTCTCTTGTTACAGGTTTGGACTACTTGAGTGCAGCTAGGAGCTTACACCCTGAACTCCACGCAGGTAGCACCTTGGCCAGTCAGGATTTCCAACTTAGCTTAGAAGGTAAGATGATTAATTTTAATGTATAAAATTGTACACAATTACCCCCCAAAGAATGATAGCGCCACACCGTAAATCTTCGTCAAGTAATTTAATTATGCGATTCTTAACTTCTTTAATATTCTATCACTAATATAATGTTTATTAAATAAATAAGTGTCCAAATACTAGTAAAAAGTTCGTGCGGATTTTTTAGGAACATTCAAACGCATTTAAATATTTATAAACATTTTACTACCGAAAATTGGCACGAACTTTCCGGACAACCCAATACTCAGATGATGGCTACATTAATTCCTTTCAAAATTTCCAGGATCCAGAATAGCATCGCCGACAAGGTTAAGGTTGTCGGGAGGTGCGATAGGCGCGTCCGCGAACCGCAAGAGAGCCGTATCCTGGAGTCCTTACTCTGCAGAATCCCTGGACTTGGCGGCCGTGATCAGGGCGTCACCAGCTAGCTTGGCTGTCAGAGCGCCTTCGGCTGCGTCTACCGGCAGCTATGGGCATCTTAGTGCTGGTGAGTTGAAGTGGACTTGAATGTTTTTCAAACTGGTAGGAGATTCCAGAAACCACTGTCTGCAGCTCCTAGGAAAAATCAGACATTTATTTTAATTACTTATTGATAGGGCTTTGTTAACAACTAAATCGATTCAGACTAGACCGAAACAAAAATAAAATTTAAGGTAAAAACATATAGCCTATAAATTTAATTGACATAGCTTTATTAAACTCTTCAAGTACCTATGGGGTCGACAAGTCACCAGAAGAAGAATATCGACAAACACTTTAATACAACCATAGAAATTTAATACAATAATAAATTGATTTTATATACCTATCCTTAATAGGTATCAATTTACCTAACCTAACCTTTCATAATAAATAACATAAAGCATAATATTCTAATTATGCTCTTTCGTAGCTTACGTAAAGCAGCAAGAGTATAAGATTCTTAACTTATGAACAATCAATAGTTGGTGTATGTGTGTGTGTGTATTTGAGCATGAGTGCGTTAGTAAGTAAATGAGAATGTAGAGATTTGGTCAAGTAATGTTAGTCAAATGTGGTCTTATCGGTCCGTTGATTTTGTTAAGGCTATCTAGACGTGACGGCGAAGGTTGATGAACGAATTTTCGCCGATTCAACGCACTTGACATATCGAGGGATTGGCGGCTAGACTCAGACAGTTTTTTGCTGGACCTATTTTCGTAACAGATGTCTAAACGTTTTTAAGATTTCTAAATTCATCTGCCTGTATAAATTAATTCGAGTGTTTAGTGGGGAAATGTGAATCATCGGATGGAATTTAAATAGATGGTAAAACGTTTCCTGTTTCGCCTTCGGAGGCATCACTTATACTATGGTCTAGTTTTAAGGTTGTAAGAAAGACATATATAAAACAAAGCATTTGTATAGTATATGTTGATTTGAGTTCAATACTGATGTCTATACGCGGCAATGACCGCATCAGATGGACTAATCGAGCTTCCATTAATTTTGATGTTAGTGAGATTTAGATACTTTAAAATCGTAACTTATATTTCCAGGAGCAATATCTCCAGCTTTATCCCTGTCGCACGCGTCGCTCGCACAGCAACTGCTGGCGCGCGGAGGCGTGGTGGGTGGCAGCGGGGTGCTGGCGGGTGGGGTGCTACTCGACCCAGCCCACCAGCAAGCGGCAGCTGCTGCAGCACACCACGCGGCGCACGCTCATCTTGTAGCCGGAATCCACAGGTTTGTGGCTAAATGAATTACTCTATGTGTGTGTCGTAATTTATTGAACAGTTGTTAAAAAACCCTTAATGTGATAAAGTTAGTCATCATATATGGGATAGTTTAAAAAAAAATTAATACTGAAGGTAATGAACACTTTGTGACCTGAAAAATTATGATTACCGATTTTTATACGCTGATTGTTTAAAATCTTACCTTATGGATGAAAAGTCATAGAATAAAATTGTTTCAATTTCAAGCTTTAAATGTGTTTTTTCCACATCATATTTTCTCTATAAAAATGTATATTCTTTTCTTCTAGATCTCATATATCATCCCCGACACAGCTTCTCATTGGTGGGCCAGTGGATGTCAGACCAGGTTTAGGGTTGGATGGAACTCCACCTCAGCATTTACAGCAACCGCCCATGAAGTCTGAGATCACCAGTGTAATGGAGGCTGATAGGTAAGATAATGACGTCATACTTAGAAATTTTGTTTATGAAAAAATAATTTAATCCAATATAATGAAATTCTGAATCAAAGATTTAAATAAATAAAGGATTGTGATATGATGCTAATAATTTCGATGATTTATTAAAGTTAACTAAAAGCTCTTTCAATTAAGTTGCGCAATGTTTTTAGAACCTTTTAACCTAGAAGGAATTGTATTGAACAGAATTTTTAATTATACTCGTATAATAATTATAAACGATTTTATTTTTTGTGTATAAAGTTATTTAACATTGCATATTTAACAAATAGTTTCGAACTTTCCGCACGTATTTAATACTTATAGTACATTTTTCCACAGCGCATCAACGGCGCTAACCCAACGCAAGTCGCCGCAAAGTGTTGGCACCGTTCGCCTCGTGCACCGGGAAATCCTGGACAGCAACAAGCCTCTGTCTGCTGCAGCTGAAAGCACGGTCCACGACGGTCTGGACTCTAAGGACGAGCCTGGAGATTTCATCGAAACCAATTGCCATTGGGTAAGGTTTTATTGTAACTTATGTGGTAGGGATGAGATACTTGATGACACGTTGCAACTCAGAGATAACAAGGCATCTATTGTCAATCTCAAACGAAACTGCAATTATATCTGTTCTCTTCTTCTGTCTGTCTGTCTATATCTGTTCTGTTCGTTCAAGTATTACAAATGTATATGCTATACTGACATTAGATGGACTTCATGCTGAATTTCCTATCTTAACATCATTAAAAATTAATTTCATGTGAACAGTGCCTAACTTGCTAGTATATCACTATATATCTCACAGCCACGAAGCAATTGACCATAGTCAAGTTTTTAACTATACAACTAACGTTTCCTCTTCTAGGTGGATTGCAAACTAGAGTTCCCCACCCAGGACGATCTTGTGAAACACATCAACACAGACCATATCCATGCGAGCAAGAAGGCTTTCGTCTGTCGCTGGGTCGGCTGCTCCAGGGACGAGAAGCCGTTCAAGGCTCAGTACATGCTGGTCGTGCATATGCGACGGCATACTGGGGAAAAGCCGCATAAATGCACCGTGAGTATTTAGCAATAGTCAATGGATCATGGTCAATAGAAGCTGAGATCGAGAAATCCTTATACAAGATTATTGCGCACCTGATGGATACTCCTTCTAATAAGCATTTCAGCTTGGCCTTAATGAAATTAAAGTGTATAGGGGTTTTAATGATATTATAAGTTATATTAAGCGCACAAGAGTAGCAAAATAATGAATATTTTGAATGAATGATTAATTGTCACGATTAAATAAGTCAGATACGTAAAAGGGTATATATTATATACATTCTGATTGTACTCATTTAGTATCAAAAATAAGAACTTACTTTTTGTTCCATTCCTAACGTCAACAATTGCTACCTACTTTGAAGTAAAACATTTTTCGCTATCCACTTTAATATATAAAATAATCGAATTTTCATTTTTATTCTTCCAGTTCGAAGGCTGTTGCAAAGCTTACTCTCGGTTGGAGAATCTGAAGACCCATCTCCGGAGTCACACAGGGGAGAAACCTTATACCTGCGAGTATCCTGGCTGCGCGAAAGCTTTCTCCAACGCAAGTGATCGCGCCAAGCATCAGAACAGGACGCATAGTAATGAGGTAAGAAGAAGTACATATATGTTATAATTGGCTTTAGACTCTGAATATAAAAATTACATGTAAATTACATTTGCTGTGAATGCTTTGCCCCATTCGGCTTAGGTGATTTCTAATGAAAAATTCTGTTTTGAATTATTAATTTTATACAGTAAAATTTAAAATTGTATTTCTATAATATTTATATTTTTGTTTCCAGAAACCGTACGTCTGCAAGGCTCCTGGCTGTACGAAAAGGTATACCGATCCGTCGTCTCTTCGGAAACACGTGAAAACCGTGCATGGAGCAGAGTTCTATGCCAGTAAAAAGCATAAAGGTATTCATATGTTCCTCTTCCATCATTTATTATTTCATATGTTTCTTGTTATTTCTTTAATTCGGCTTAAGCTGACTGACGGCTAAGAGAAAGATTTATTCATCCTCATTTTCTTTTACTAAGTTTTACACTAACTTATGTAATTACACCATTACTTGTTCTTACTTTTTATTGAAAAACGTCTACTTTCTACATTATACATTTCTACATTTTATACGGCTGATAAAAAAATCTGATTCAGCTATTCTGATAACATGTTATCTAAGGAAGTTGTTCTAGTCATACTAATATTTTTGATGATCACCACATATTAAACGCATAATTCTTCAGGTTGCAGCAGAGGTGACGATTCAGCGGAATCTGGTGGCGGAGGAGCTGGTTCCTCGCCAAGATCTGAAGAAGGTGGTGTACCCATGGGCATACGAGGCCACACTTCGTCTGCGTCAGTCAAGAGCGAGAGTCCAGCATCACCATTGCCTCACGGGTTGCATACTCCTGCACATCAGGTAAAATTGACAATGATTCTCATCAGATTAATAAGTATACAATAAGTGGAAGAAAGTATTGATAATAACGTTCTAGAAATATATGTACGTGAAATGTTTAAGATATTCTAAAATGAAGATATAAAAGATTTGTATATCGAAACAACACGGAAAGTGCAAATGTGTTTAAGCATATATTAGTAAAGGTTAATAATGTATGTATCTTCACAGCTCTCGGCTCAGTGCGGTGGCGACTTGGACTTTGGTGGCGCTGGTCTCGGGGGCTTCAATGACGAGAACGGAGCACCTTATTTCAGGCTGGATGGAGAGGTAATTATAATGGAATTTATAATTATTTAGAATTTTCTTCTACTACTTCAGTTATCAGTAGACTTGCTCATCTTTGAATCATTAGACTTCTCGTTTATAACTATATTCTGATTGTTTGATGATCGTTTGTTGCATTTTACCAAGTTATGAAATAAAACGGTTTATTTAATCACTTGATGATAATAAAAAAAAACTAAAATTATTAAATTTTTAGTACACGTGTTGTGAAAACTTTTTATGAATGTTACAAAATATCAGTCATCTTTATTAATGTTTCAAAAAAAACAATGTTGTTTGATGACGTTAGTAGACGATTTCTAATTTTTAATACCTATTTACACCTATTATAAATCTTACATGTAAAGTTCTATCTCCAGGTGGAGCAAGAAGTGGTGGGCGAAGTGGGCCAGCTGCCTTTGATGCTGCGTGCCATGGTAGCCATCGGGGAGCCACGGGCACACCACCACACCCCTCGCTTCGGGAACAAGATGGGGGTGAGCCGGCTGCTACCCCCCGGCCCTGCCGTCGACTTAGGTGGTGAGTTCTGCTGCAAAAGGTCTTTTCGGTTATGGAACTTGTGAATAAGCTGTATTAATTGGTAATATCTACTAAATGGATACCCAACTTTATTTTTCTACAGAAATAAGTTCAAACTACAAAACTATTGGTTAAAACAGCTATCCTATCCATTTTACAGTTATAATTTTTTACTACTTTTATTGGTGGTAACTGACGCAATTGCCACTAGACTGCCGTTCGAAATCTCTTGTTTGATTCCCACTGAGAAAGAAGACAGACAGTCTTACTCTTGAGACCTGTAATGGAATACTTAAGTTTAAATCTGTTAGTATATTTTACTGCACAGGAAACAATAAGGACAAAAATAGTAATTTCTTATCAACGCAATGTTGACTACGCCATCTATTATTTTGACATAAATAATAATATTGATAATATTTACTATCCAGGTGGAATGCCAGGTCGGACAGAACTGGGCAATACGAACGTGGCTGTGGAATTGAAAACCGGGAATCCAAACACGAGACGGGACTCGGGAATATCGTCTGGCAGCAGTTTGTATAGCGCTAGGTAAGTGTTTACATAAACATCGTATTTGAAGTATGGATAATGTAATTAGGATTATTTCAGACCATAAATAAATGCATAATTTTTTAGCCATTAAGAAAATAAGGTTTTTTTATGGCTAAAATGTACCCTACGACTTTTTCTTGTACTTTTCCGGCAATGTGTGTACACATTTTCATGATGACCGGCGAGACAGTTAAGGCGTGAAAACTTAAGAAACAAATAAACAATTTTACGTTTACTTAATCAGGATTAATAAATCAGAACTTTCTATTTTTAATGTTCAAGGCGCTATAATGCGTAGTAAGTGCAATTCTCAAATGTACGTTGTTATTTGTACAAAAAAAACTGTTATTAATTTTAAACCCATTTTATTATTGATTACCAGGTCATCAGATATCTCGCGCAAGAGCAGCCAAGCCTCAGTGGTGTCCGGTGCAGTGGGTCCAGGTGTGGTGGGTCCTCCACGGTTGATGGCGCATCAAACTACAGCGTACGACCAACTGTCGCCTGACAGCAGTCGGAGGTAGGTTCATAAATTATCTTAGTACCCTCTAAGATTGTGTCACATGAATTTTAATAGGTAGAGAAATAATTTCTTACTCCCTCTTTAAACGAGTTCTAAGCAATTCTATTATAACATTATGTCTTTTAGTGTTATTTTTATAATATTGAGATGAAATGTTCTACTACCGTCCATTATAAATCAGTAAGAAATACTGATTCTTTTTCGCCTCCATTAGAGGCACCGAAGTAAACGTTAGAAATCCATATCGCTTTACTAAATTCTTTTTTTTTTTCAGATCTAGTCAGGTGTCTTGCGTGGGTTATGCACCAGCACCCTCCTCAGCTCTTGCGGCCGTTCAAGCTGTAAGAACGTCTCAGGGAAATCAGGTAATTACTAACGAAATAAATAATTCATAGCACAGCGACAATTTAACCTTGTAGGAATACAAGGTATGCTTTGGTATACTTATAAGCATAATTCTGGGGCGACTCAATAAAATCTATAAGTTGACATGTATTTACAGATAAAGTAGTTATACAACAGAACATAATTCCGTTACAAGATTAGTTTAATATTTCAACCTTTATTAATAATTTATTTCGATTTTTCATCTACCCAGGCGGTCTTGCTGCGAGGCGTGACGTGTTCAGAGGTGAGGGCTGAGGAACTGGCCCTGGAGTTGGACCCCAATGTTCAAGTCAAGGAAGAGGCCAGGCGGCTGTCCGAGCAGTCCAATCTCAGCGACCAGGCGCAATACCAGCCCTATCCTTGCAATGCTGATGATGTGGTGAGTTGATAGAGTTGATAAAGTTTTTTCACTTCTGACTAAGGATCACATTTGTTAGTCTGACAAAGAAGTTGTCTATTACAAAATTTTCCTAATATCCTCCATAATCACCTACCTGCATTTGATTATTTTTTTTTTCTTTAGGGCGATGCTCCATTCTCATTCAAGACGGAAGACGACAATGAAACGGTCACCTATAAGGAGTCCCGTTCCAATTCCACCAACACGGTGGTGATCACCACCGCGCAGGTTCATCACCCTAACCAGGAAGTTAACCTGGAACAGGTAATTATTCTATGAACTTGTATTAATTTTATACTGATTTTTCTCTTCAAACATCTCACATAAATTAATTCCTAGAGTTACTTTTCTATTGACTTTTGCAATATTTCATCTTAAACTTAATTAATATTTTGAGAAGCTGTTTGAGGAGACAAATAATTTTTTTTCGTATTTTCTAACAGGTATAGAAGTCATTGTCAAGAATAAGTGAAGTATTAATTCCATAAATATTAATATTTTTTTTATATCCAGGTCGCCGAAGGAGAAATGGTGGAAAACAAGCTGGTGATACCAGACGAAATGATGCAATATCTTAACCAATCAATATTGGGCACCGACACGGTAACACCAGCCAAAACCGAATCCACCAGCGCGCCCGATCCAGAAACGAGCAAACAAGAGAAAGACAAACCAACCAAAGACGATTTAACCAGTGAAATACAGAACACGAACAATTCCAGTGATAAAATAAGTGATGTTGCGACAAGTGACGATTCTCTACTCAAAAACTTAGGTGCCATAGGAAGTGATCTCAATATAAGTGATATTCCAGTCGATTTAAGATCGTTAGACGTTAGTATGTCGGGTAATAGCGGCTCCCTTCTAGCTGCTAAGTCGCCCGACGACAAGAACCCGCCATTACAAGAACAGGTGATACCTGAAGTTGTTCCTGAGAAAGTCGAACAAGAAACAACAAAACCTCCCACTCCGAAGGTAGCAAATAACCCCTTGCAGTCTCTGCAAACAATGGCAGCGAACCAGACGGAGCAATCGAACAGAATGAGAGTCAATAATCCGCTACCTCAAAAACAGACTACAGCTATGAGTCCAAAGACAATGGTGATGAGTCCACAGACAGTCATGAGTCCTAGCTTAGCGCATAGTATGTTGAGCCCACAGAGCCTCCCCCATAGTGCCATGAGTCCTCAAAGTGTTATGAGTCCTCACAACATGCCTCATAGCGTAATGAGTCCACCCAGCGTATATAACGTTTTAAGCCCTCAAAGTGTCATGAGCGTTATGTCTCCACAACACAATGCGATGAGTCCGCAAAGTATGCAGAGCTTAATGAGTCCTCAGATGCCAAATCAAATGATGATGAGTCCCCGTCATAACAACATAGGTAGTCCTATCTCGCAAAACATAGCGAATATGGCGAGTCCTATTACTCAAAACATCGCTAGTCCAATGAGCCATGGAATGCCTAGCCCACTGCATCCAGGACTTCAAAGCCCTATGACAAGCCCAATGGTGCAAAACATGTCCAACATGTCCATGAACACACCGCCGATACCAAATCAAAATCAAACTATAATGATGAATATGAACATCGGCATGAATCAACCGCCGCAAATGGCGACTGTCGCCCCGCAATACAACAACCGACAGAACTGCAATCAAAAGATTCCTAACAAAAATTACAACAATGTTCCTAATCAATACCAAAACTTCAACCAAGCCC
>DWGW01001325.1:0-11579 GCA_018247775.1 Udranomia orcinus
CCCCCCCCCCCCCCCAGGGGGTGTTCAACCTCTTAATGGCCTCTTTTTTTTCACCCCCCCCACACCCGCCAATAAAATTGAAGTTTCAAGTAATTTACTGTAATCTACTTAGTTGCAAGAACTTTTGGTATGTTATGGCTTGCGAATTTTGCTCATTTCCTGCTCTGGTATTTTTATTGCGTCTTGTTATGTTGTTCGTGTGATAATGTTTTTTTGGTATGTATCTGGTTATGTTTTACAGGACTGTTCCTTTTAACGTCTGATGCGGGTATATGGATTCATTATGTCTACGTTGAGGTGTAGTAAGTTTATGTAGTAGCTTAGGTTAGTTTGAAAGTACCATTAAACAACGTTTTCTTTGAAATATTTACGTAGGTTATATTTTCAGATGTTGAGGATAAATTGTTAGTTTCCTTCGGTTTAAACTTAATTAGCATTCAGTTCAATTGAAGAATTAATATTTAAAAAAAATCAATCAAGCCACATAAAAATGTAATATATCCTGAGTGCCATAGCGTCATTCTAACTTAAGATAACTCATTCTAAAGCGATTGGAAAACAAAAACATTGGAATGGAACCGAACCCTTCGTGCAGACGATGATCTACATCGATCGCCTGGATACCTCGAATAAGTTTTGCAATTAAGATAAGAATACACGCCACCATCGCTAATTTCGTGTGATGCATGCGGGTTATGAGTTAAACGCGATAATAACGCCATCACAAACTGTTGTCAATTACGATTGGTTTGTGCCCACGTTACGCAAACATTACGCTTTGCGTGACTGTTACGCGAGTTTTTAGAATCAAGGTTGTCGTTTCGTCTGTTGTGATAAATACTCGTTAATAATTCTGAGCTCCCAAAGCGATTCTAACTAGTAGTAGGACCACCAAGTCGAATGTAGTAGAATTTGTTGACACTGCTGTCCTCTCTTTAAGTTATATATAAGAAGTAGAGACTGTACATAGACATTTTTTTTATGTAGTTATTTTTTAAATATGTAAACATTAAAAACAAATATTGTTTCTTCATAAGCGATGTTAATGTTAGTATCCTTTATTAAGTTACTAGTTTAATATTTAAAACATATCGTTTCTTTTCTAATTACGAGATAAGTGAAAAATTATGGTTAATTATTATAACCCCTAATTGATAACTTATAGATACATTGTTTGTATTGCTATAAAATTGTAAATTATGCAGTGTCACTTGGAAGAATGTAAATTGTATATGTCTATATTACTTATTTAGAACGCATGTACAGGTTACTCTTAGTTAATTCTAGCGATTGTCACTTCAAAACATTGCTCGCTGTTTCCGAATTAGGCAATTAGCACTCGATACAAAATGGTCTCGGTGAATTACCATATTTTTAGTAAAATTTACACTTAACCATCACTGGCCACTAGATGGGCACGACGTCGAGTCAATGGCCTCAAACCATCCGGATCTAATTACATAGTGTCATTAACATTGCGGAGACGGCACGTCCGCCTAGGAAATGGAATCGAATCATTAGTTGTTTGATTACAAAAAAGGCTTAATAGAAATATAATAACGGACGAAGAAGAAATTGTAAAAAGATTGTAGAGCGATCCAATAATTGGCGGTTATTTGTCGATACGGTTTGGAACGGGTAATGGGTTGGGACGCATCGACGTGACTCCGGAGCCTCCCTGCCCGCTTATATTATTACAATTTAGCTAAATTTGCCGCTCTGCGCGGAGTGTGCAAAGAAATGGAACGTATACCAGTCGGTAAGCTAACAGAGAAAGGTAACAATCGTAATGATCCTCTATTCGTAGACGCACAAAGTACAGCACCGCTCGTATGTAATGTATGTATAATAATTGGTGTTCGTTCGTGATTGCGGTCAAATCATCGTAATCTATGACTACTTAAGGATTTGTTGTCTGAGAATTTACTCGCCGTTTTATCTGACTTTTGCCAATTCGACGCGATTAGTTATTGATTTGCGCTTCGTGATGATTACGTATGCGCGTTAATGTATAAAGGATAAGTTATAAGCACTCAGATAAATACAAATTGACGCCCGCAGATTCGCAGTAGAAATCGTTATAGATTAATTTAATTGTGTTTCTAATATTCATTTGATTAATCTCAATAGGTATGTATGTTTTTATAACTCTAAATACTCAAAGTAATTCTTGAATCCTAGGATTAGCGCTGAATGCTAAATAAATTGTTACGTTTTTTATTATAAACGAATCTTAGTATGAATTCTTGAATAAGTTTTCTTCTAGGACTAGTAGATACCTAAAACTAGTTTTCGTTCGTGATATTGTTTGTATGGATTACGATCTGATACAAATTTTACATTCTCTTTTCAATCGTTTTAAATGATTATGACTAAAAGCAATTTTGCCTTATTATTGCTCGTTTAGTGTATTTAAAGTTTCTACTGATAGTTTTTATAGATCAATGACTCGGTCAAATTTCTATTGTAAATGTTATATTATATTATGTTATGTTATGTTTAAAATCAAAATAATACAATTTTATTCTCTAAGAAACATTTTTTATAGTTTGATTGCAAATACATTAATGGCGTCGAGGATTAGATCCTTTGGACCTTTGATATTTGGATTGTCATAGACATGCAGAGATTGTCATAGACTTTTAAGAAAAGTTAAATAAATTAAGCGAGCGCTCGATACAGAGGCGCTGCAGAATCGATTCAATTGCAAAATCGCAAAACGCTGATGCTAAAACTATAGTCTGCTTGGGTCCTAAACTAAGACGCATTTAACCCCAAATCGTAAGTTCCATAATCTCAATTACAACTCACTCCATGGCACTCGAATCTAGTCCACCCACATCGGTAGGTACACGAGCCATGATATCGGTAATGGAGTAAAAAACCCTATTGTCATCAACAAAAAGAGTTGTTTTCTGGCAGGCACGTCCTATATTATTGTGCAGTACAATGAAATAATTAGTTGGTTTGGTAACGGGATATTTTTTTCAACATTAGCCTTATACCTTTGTGGGCTCGTAATTTAATATTTTTTGTAATGAGCTCTCGAGTGGGTGGCTGAAAAAATTATGCGCATTGTTCGTGAGCCGAGGAAACCGTTCAATGTCGGCCTATATCGTCCTCTGATCGGTGGCGTATCGTTCACTTGAATGCAAAAAGTGTAAAAAGGCTTATATGTATATATCTAGACTGATAGGACAGGTGGAAATTTTTATGTTTATAAGAGTGTGTACCGTTTTAATTAAATTAATTGGCTCCCACCTGGTGATAAGTAGCGCGGCCAGTTTCAATAAAGTGTAAGCACTACTTAATTGTAGAGAGATGATAGTGCCAACAAGCACGCCTCATAATACCTACTTTGTAGTTTGTTATTGATGCCTATACATACTGTGAGCTTCGTTAAATTGGCCTTATACTTGCTTGTACCAATACGTACGTACGAATGCGTGGCTTTCCATTGAAATTTAGATTGACTGAATATTAGTTGATAACTCAAAGTTCGGTTTTTTTTAGCAAATTAAGACTCTTTTTTAAAAATTCTAAAACTGAAAGACGTTTAATAACAATTATTATAAATTAGATTGAATCACTAATGATCACAAGTGTATCTAAAGTTACCAATGTATCTATCTATACAATTGAGTACCTTGGCATGGTCTAATACTCATTTGGAGAGTTACCGAACTCACGAATAATAACAATTTGTTTGTGAGACCAATTTTTAATACTAACTTTTATTCTGAAACTAGCTGTTGCCCGCGGCTTTGCCCACCTTATTTATTAAATTATTTTATATTTCTAAAATAAAAGTAGCCTTAGTTACTCCTTATTACATCAGCTACGAAAGTCCCGTCAAAATCGGCCTAGCCGTTCCAGAGATTCACCTTAACAAACAGACAGGCAAAAATTGAACTAAATGTTATCTTGGTACATATGCATTTAGTAAAATGCGGTTATTTTAATATTACAAACGGACACTTCAATTTAATTTGTTTGATACGTTCAAAATAAACTTTGGAAACAAAACCTACTTACCTACGCTTAAAATGTATGCCCGAAGCAGAACAACAAGTGGTTAATACATAGGTACTGATTGTCAATTAAACAATTGAGGTATTAATACTTATTGGCAATTAAAGAATTGTGTACTTATAAGGAGGTATTTAATTAGTGGTTTGTATTCGAAGTGCGACGTTGACTGATATACCACAATAGTCAATATAACGCACCTAAAAATAAAACGCCACAGGCTGGAACGGGACAAAGGAACCGGAAAAAAGGACGGAACTATTTTTTTTACGGAACGATAGATATGATCGTATAAAGCCTTTTTACGTTGAACTCAAAAATCTAAATTTTGTAATGTGGCGTTTTCGTCCTGAAGGCGCGATAGTTTACTAATGAAACAAATGTTTTAAAGGAACAATAGTGTTCTTGGCAAAATACTAAACATCTGACACGTATTTTTAATAACAAGTATCATACATTGTATGTATGCTATACGCAACTACTATTATATTTAGGACAGAGGAGAGAACTTCAGTATTTATTTAGGTATGTAATCTATCTCTTATGCGTATACAATCGTTATTGCTAGTCGAAATATAACAAGCTTGTCTAAAGCTGGGATGATCTATGTTTCTTTTAGCAAAACAATCTCTAAATTAACTTCGCTAATCTCAGAGATTATATATTACAGAGTGACAAGTTTAAACTCCTTTGTATAACGTACTTTGGTTTATGATTTGTGGCCTAAAGATTCGTGTTGTATTTCGTTTATCTGTATCTGTGTGTCAATTTGTTAAAAGTGTTTAAGTAACCTATACTTAAACAATTTTAACAAATTGACATTTAGTATCTTATGTAGATTTTTAGATATTTGACAAAATTCTCAAATCATTCTTATTATATCGTGTTTTAAAAATGTTTACCGAGTGTTCTATGTAACTCTTTTTTGTATTGTTATGTGCGTGTACCTTAAGATTGTTATAAGTCTAAATTAAAGAATACTTAACTTAGAATATAAACTTTATTTATGCGGAATCGAATTATTTTCTTAAATAATTATAATCCTCCCGGTTGATGTTGTCCGATTTGATAAAGAACAGGTAATTTAATTTTTTACTCTATGTAACAACATAAATAGTAATTTATTGCAAAATGTATAAATTATACTTTTATGTTAAGAAAAAGGTAAAACTACGCAGCGTGCCGTCACGATCGCCTTTAAATTATATTTTTTACAATAGAATAACTCAATATCTAGCAATCTGTTTTTATAATATTTCAATAAAGAAGTGAAATAAGAAAAAAACTTGAAATGTCACCTTCTACGTAGTGGAAATTAAGTGAATGCAAGGAATGTGTTCTATTCAACAGACAACGACCACTTGTTAGTACAAAGTCACACTCTTTGTTTTAGCCTATTGTTTTGTGTTCAGGTAATACTCGAGCGTTAACAAAACCTGCATTTCTCACTTGATTTACCTTCAACATTCACCTGCCCTCATGTAATCCATTTGTTTAGAACTTAGCTGGAGACCACCGAAAAGTATCATCTATCCTTAAAACAAAGAACTCCCACACGTCTCTCGTTGTCTTTTGTCTTACAAAAACATGCAAAAACTCAGGATAAAAGGAAATAAGGAAACAAAAAGCAGAAAATAAAAAAAAATAAAAACATAATTCAATAATATAAATATTGCATTTATTTCAACGAATTCGGCAAATAAAATAACTGTAGATAATAATTATAATAATACTATTCAGTTTACAAGACTTTCATCTTTCTCTAGACATAGTCTTTATAATAGAAACCAAAGGTTTTTCACTGGCTGGCACTGGACTTTAGTTTCAAACAACCATTAGATTTATGTCATCTGAATAACAATAAATGCAGATCGCATATAATTATGTTAAAATTAAATTATACAAATTAAAATAAAGTTATTGGAAGTCGTATTGGAGGCAAATTTTAAATCAAGGTACAAGTCAGCCAACTGACACACCTAGGTACACATTTTATCTAAATGACAAAACAAAATAGCAAAAATAATAACTAAAGAACAAAAAATAAATACAAACATAACATAAGGCAAAAAAAAAGAAAAATAAAAACAACAAAAGCGATATGCAAATAAAACTTACGAAATAATGGCTACAAGTTCCTTGGCTTGTAGGTAAATAATATAATATCATAATGTCTAAGGCAAAATGTAACACATATTAGCATTTTAAAGAGACACGGAAGGGTGTGCCCCTATTGAAGGCGTTCTGAAGGCGGTAGGCAAGAGTTTTCACGTAATAATAAACATAAGCATAATAGTCTCCCGTGGCGCGTGCGCCGATCCGCGGCGAGGCTGGTCGCACGAGCGGCCCACGTTTCTATATACGCAACATTTAAATTCGAACAAATATTTGCATATCGCCTAACTCCCCAATTCCAATCCACTCTTATGTAAATCCGTAGGAATGCCGAAAACTGCAGCCGGCGACCCCACACGATACTGACAGACCATTATTATGTAAATACTTTCAACTTCTCTAATGTTATGTCTGTATGTATTTTGTGCCCTTTGGAGAACATAGTCAAAGTAAACTAATAAGATACAGTTATATCACAAGTTCTTAAGATGCCTCTACGAAACGAACAAATATTTTTTAAAATCTATCTATGTATATTTACTACTCATATACTGCGCACCTACACGTTACCGCGAACGGAGACAATTATACAGCGTTCTTTCGTTTAAATCTAGTAGTATACTTTTACACAATTAACTATTTACAGTGGAGCTGAGAAATAATTTACAAATCACTCGGATCCTACAAGGCACCTTATTTAAATAGTTATAAAGACTTCAGGCTTCGCTATGACTTTACAAAATAATTAAAACGTTTTAAATTCTCTATAATATATAATTTGGTTTTCATTACAATCCTACAACAACCGACATGTCGCTAAAACCTAATAGGAGTTTTAAATATGAACAACTAGGAAGAATAATATTATGCAACAGATTACTAGCGGGTTACGTGTACAGCCGTGCAGTGTCGTCGGGGACATTGTTTGAAAGTATTTGATTGGCATTATTTAAATAATTGATTATTCATGTGGAGCGAAACGCATGTGCGCCAGATCAGTAACATTAGATATGCGACGTCCTTCACGCGTCCTAACTCCTACCATTGTTGTGTTCGTTTGCATTTGAATAGCGGCGGCATAGAGCGTTCCGCCCACCGGCCCACCGGCAGACCGGCCCGCCTCTCGCGGCTCCGATGACAACACTCGCGGCCCATCACTCATATTACACTAATCTACAAAGACATGCATAAATATAGGCAAGAGAAAGATGAGCGCGGTGATAGTCGAGAGCTTGATCATTGCCTTGTAATTAGACAAGATACGGTAAGTTAGGCCGACACTGCATAGACGTAACGTAACTCTTCCGTTTTATAACTAGATGAATATTTACAAGAGGACTCACTAGTAGGAAAATGGACCAACGACCGTCACGGCACGATCTGAGCTTCGCTCGAATCGTGTGTACTTGCTAACGGAATAGGACGAAGAACTTAACTCTAGTCCCCTAATAAGCGAAGCTCGCTGCTGCGAGGTTCTACATACTCAGTACCGGAGTCGCGTAGCACTCGAAAGGGCTAGACGACGCGGACTGCGGTCAAGTTGTGCACTCACCGTTGCCGGCGAGCTGTGGTCGCAGGAACGCGTTGTGTAGTTCGCTCCCGATCCCTCCTTCTAATCGCGCAGCCATCTGCATTAGCGCGAGGGTGCTATCCTCGCCCCCGCCTGCGCCGCTTTCGAGCCGCGCGCGAACCGTTGCGATGTGTCCGCGTGTGAACACGTGGTCCTGCACGGAGTACTTATGACTGTACTTGAAGTCACAGACGCGACACTCCTCCGGTGGCGGCGCATCCGACACCTCCGACAGACCGGCCGCCAGCCTCGCTTTCTTTTCTTTGGCACGTGCGTTTTGGAACCAAACTTGTACCACTCGTTTTGGTAGCCCGATCTCTCGCCCGAGCGCCTCACATTCCGCCATTGTCGGTGTTTTATAATCGGTAAACAGCGACTTCATAATCTTTACTTGGAGGGATGACATTTGAGTCCTAAAACGTTTGCCTGGCGGCCGTGATGATTGCTGTTGGCCGGTCAATGGTGACGTTGGCTCGTCTTCCTCGTAGAATTCCATAGTCTCAGATGCAGTATCTGAACGTTCATCTGCATCCGATCCCGGTCGTGATAGATCCACAGGTTTACTGAGATCTAAAGGTATTTCCGATTTTCCATGTTCTGGCCTTCTTTCCGCAGGGTCATTGCTGCCACCATTTTGCTGGGCGGCAGCATGTGCTTGAAGCTCACTTACATATCTTTTCATAGATTCTTCACTGTACTGCTTGATAAATTTCTCCATGTCTGAGTGAAAAGGCGGGAAAATAGGGGGCAACATGGGAGCCCCCGCTTGGGAAAAATTTTGCTGCCGGTCACTTTGTTGGGAACCAAAACTTGGAGTAGATTCTGTACTTAATTCTTCATCCGGTAAAGCATCTACATTAATTTCTCCTCGTGCACACTGATCAGCATGTTTTGTACTAAGATGGCTTTCTAATGCACTCTTCACCTTGAATAAAGCCGGACAAAAGGGGCATCTTTTATTTATAACTTGTGCATGGGCGCGAAATTGTCCTTTTCTCTCACGTGCTCGTGTGTTTTGAAACCAAACTTGTACCACTCTTTTTTTTAAACCAACTTCACGTGCAATGTTCTCTAGCATTTTTCGTGATGGGTTAGATTCAATTTGGTATTTTTGGTACAGATAGTCCAATTGTTCAGGCAAAATGGTTGTTCTTAGTCTCTTGTCTTTTGGTTGTTCTCCAGTATCAACTTCTTCAAAATCGTCAAACTTTCTTTTAGCTACTTGTTGGTTTAAAGCTGCCACTAAAGGATGACGTGATTCTTCATTTGTAAGTGATGCATTGAGTTGTTGTAACTGGGCATGTTGTTGTAAGATTCCAAAAGGGGAGTCCGGTGGATATGTGGGAAATAAATTGGGGTTCATTATGTGAACTAATTGATGTTCCCGCCATAGATCGAACCGTGGGAAAACCAAGTTGCATTTATCACATTGAAAGTTGCCATCTTTTTCTTCACGAGGTTGATGAGTTAAAGGCGTTACTGGCGTATGCGGAGTCGGTGGCGCAGGAGAAACCGGATAGTTAGGTGCTGCAGGTGTGGGTGTACGAGGAGGAGCAGGTGAGACTGGTACGTGTGGTGCGTGGTGTTCTACAGTACTAGAATTTGAATCTTCACTGCTGAGCGTCGCTGCGACCTGTGCCGCAGCGGCTTGAGCTTGAGCCGATCGTTTAGCATCCTCTTCTTTAAAACAATGTGTTTTCTGATGTCTTATTAATTCATAATATCTTTGAAATACAAGTTGGCATTTCTTGCATTGGTAGTTGAGACCAGGCGTGCGTTGAAATCTATTGGCATCATCGGTAGCTCCAGCAGGTGGTTCAGCAGCTGGTTGGTTTTCATACACTTTTCTTGCTTTTTGGCGAGCATTTTGAAACCACACTACTATCACTCTCGGACTCAAACCTAGTAGTTTAGAAAGATATTCTAAATCGTCATCTTTTGGATATGCGTTGTTCTCAAAAAACTCTTGTAGAACTTTTATTTGATAGTCCGTAAATCTAGTTCTGTTGGCGCGTTTGCCAGAAGACCCCGAGCTGTTGGATCCGTTCGAGTTGCCCCCGGAAAGTCCGAAATCGGCCGGTCCCCTGCCAGGACTGAGGCTGCGATTTGGGGTCAAAGGTAGGACGTTCGGGGGCGCGGAGTTTGGGGACGCGAAGTTAGGATTTAGCTTCGGCGGTAGCATCGACGGATGTGGCGGTTGAGGTATACTCGTAGCTGGGATCGAGTCGATTTGAGACTGAATTAGCGAGTTCAGTGACAAGTGCGTCGGTGTTTGCGGACGCGATATGCTTTGTTGATGATCGGGTATGTTCAAAGCTGGGCTCTGCGATGGAGCCTGAGGAAATATAAAACTTTTATCCTCTTGGTGTCTGTCGTCATAAGAATTGTACTTTTCCTCCATAGTGGGTTCATCATTCGGTTCCGACTTAATTATCTCTTGACTAACATAAGATCTTTCAATTTCCTCAATTTTTGCTTTTTTTTCAGGCGGTGGTTTGCCCTCATCTGAACTGGCAGAAGAATCCAGGGGAGTAACTTTAGCTTCGCCAGTCTTCTCGTATTCCTCAAGATTGAGAGTAGTTGATGGTGGATTGTTAAAATTATACGGAGAGTCTTTGTTACGCTGGCGTTCCTTGAAGAGAGTGTTACGGAACCAATGTTTGATGACCTTTGTAGCTAGGCCCGATTGTTTAGCCATTTTCGCAATAGCCTCATCACTTGGCGAATTATTAATGTCAAAATGAGCGCGCAATATCTTTAATTGCTCATCAGTAATGCGAGTACGAGCGCGTTTTTGACCCGCAGCAGCGTTCGCCTGCAAAAAAGAAACAAGTAGCTCAGAATAATGCATTTAATACCAATCTAAATAGTATACCTAACGTGCTGTGTGGGAATCATTATTCATCTACCATAAAAGTATTACATTGCTTTACATCGAACAAAGGGGCAACAAAATTGAAAAGGGCTCATTTATCTGCGACTGTAGGACCACTCAATGATTGCAGGTAACTTTGAATAATAACAGAATTCGTTGTAAATAATAATACTTCGACCCTAGATGCCCAACAATGGCCCCTCTGTTGCTTTGTGCAAACAGATAGCTAATGCTTATCTCATAATGCCTTGTAGATACGTCTTTCCTTGCGATTGAATTTACACTGTACTTACAGCTGACAGAGATAATCGAACGTAACCAATATATTTAATCTTTAACGTTACTTTACATATATTTATAAGACATGATTACGATAGTTAAGTAGAAGTACGGTTATAACTGCTCTCTATATGTAATTGTATAAATGGTAATACTAGTGTAGTGGTGTATTAAGTATGTTGTGAGATTATAACAGATACAACAATGATATTAATCTAGTAATGTTAAAGATTATTACTTATTAATATAATTACTGCGTGATAGAGAGATTAGGAAGTATTTTTTTATTAAAGCCTTACAAGCGCGTTGGTCAAACAATATTAAGTATGTATTATTAACTCTCACGCAAGTTTGAAGTCCTTGAGGACGAACATGAACAAATGTTTGTTGAACAATAATCACAAAAGCTAAAGGATAACGCTTTAACATCGCCGATAGCCAGGTAAAGGACTCTGCCCACTATGCCGAAAACGACTCAGACATACTATAACGTAATTGACTTGATTTTATGTACGAAAAATATATTCAAAATTAATTAAGACGACATCTATAAGTATGATGAGTGTACTGTTTGCAGCTTGTACGCTATCACCGTCGTATGTATGGTGAGCGACCGGTATAGTGTGCGATGACCCTTAGTGACAAGGACCTTTTTTTTTAAATAAACGAAACGCTTAACGGAAAGGACACCGAGAGAAGGCAAAAGAAAAA
>DWGW01001326.1:0-11578 GCA_018247775.1 Udranomia orcinus
TAATAATATAACACATAATAATAGACATAAAAAGGGATTGATGTATAATATAAAGTATCTGTTTATCATTAATCATATTATGATATGTTGTGTGATTAAAATATCAGTCCTAAAAATGTGTGCATTATTTAAATTGTAAATTTTTAGATTATATACATTGCATTAAAAAATAAAACAGTTCTGTCTTGTAATTTGTTTAGAACTTATATTATTGGCTGGTATTAAAAAAAAATTGCTTGCTCTGATTTGACTTACTTACTGCCATCACAGTCTGTTATTTTGCTTCCTTAGCTAAGCTTTACTGAGATCATTTATAAAGTGTAACTACCGCCATCTCTTAACAAATAGCGGAATTTCGTTACAACTTTTATGACGTATAGTAGAGTTAATTTGGTAAAAATAATTTCCAGAACTTTATGCGCGTGGTGTCAGCTCGAAACAACAGCAGGGACAGTGGCACCGTCTCGGAGTTCTGCTACAAGTTAGGGCTGGAAGCTGGTGGCAAGGAGACCGTTCTCGGATACACGGCGATGGAAGGGTTACAGGTAAGTTTACACTCTTTATTGTACACCAAAGAAATTATAAAAATAAAGAAGAAACAAAGAAGATAAATAAAAACTGGTGTAAGCAATCGGCGGGCATTATCGGCTGAAAGAGATTGTTATCGCAGATAGCAATCTCTTTCAGCCGTGGTACAGGAAAAAACATTGGGCAGAGGCCTAAATGTCATGTAGGATAGAGATGCTAATATTGTATGCGATGCTTAACAATGCATATGTGATGAGTATTGAGCTTTGCTTTATTTATTGACGTTATTGAGTGATGTCTATGCGATAAGAGTATTCAAAATCATACGAACTTAAATTGCTGATATTTTTAACAGTACCAAGATCATTAACGTTATAGGACCTGATGATGTTGATCGGTAATCGCCTTTACAACATTAATTACCTATCCGATATTAAGACGATACTAGCTATTTAACTGCTCATGAAATACATCTCACATGAGATTTTTTTATCTGTATTGCAGATCTTGTTCAACAGATCGTCGAGCTGGATCGGCTGGCAGTCTTCCAACTGTGGCCCTAAAGCGAGCGTGTCCGGTCCATACAACGCGTCGGCGTCCCTAATAGTGATGTGTCAATTAACACAGCCGGTCCCCGATGTGGCTATATCCATCAAAGCTGCGCAATGGACGCTCTGCGTGATCTCCATTATAGCGGCAGGGGTTCTGTTGTATTTGTTAGCGCCGTGCATAAAAATGTTCTTAGTGAAACCTCTACCTAGATCGCAACAGATCTCGCTCTCACAAGCCGCTCTGGTAGAGACAGAAACAACCTAAATCGGGTGCTGTGAAGAAGTCCAAATTTTATCGGCTATTTCGGTCGCTTAGGGAAGAAATATCGCCCGAGTTCGCATTCGTATAGAAGCAAGGAGCGATAAAAAGAAATTAAGAATCGTTAGGATGAATGAAATTCCGATATTCGGTAATTCAAATCGTGTTTGACGGTTGTAAAAATGAGGGTAAATTAGGTTTCAAAAATCGACAAAAATTGTCTTAAAAACTTTTCTTACGTTTAGTTTATCTTATACTCTATAATAGGTATGTTCTTTTGTAAAAAATCACAAACACAGTCTCAAATTTAAATTACACATTTAATGGATATTTTTAAAATACGTAGCACATAGAGGATTAAAAAATTAGAACACAAAAATTTAGTACTTCTAACTTTTAAAGATATATAGAAGAATACACACAAAAAAATAGCTTATTTTTCTTATCAGTAACATGAACATTACTTTTTAATAAGAAGAAATTTTATCATTTTTCAAATATTATTATAGTATTGATCCGTAGATAATATAATGGAGAGAATCAGAATTTTATCTATTTTTAACTCAAAATATTATTCGTTTTCACTTTAAAAATTACAATGTGTTAGATTTTTATATACCTAATATTTCAACATCTTTATTTTGATATAATACTTTCATATACAGAAAAATCGAATTAAATAAAAAAAGTCTAAAATATATCATGATCATCTTCAAATGTTTTTGTTGGATTTGTAGAAAAACTTCATTTTTATGTTTTTTTAAATAAATTGACTTCTGTGAGACTTTTTGTGGCTGTTAAAAGTATTGTTAGTTAAGTTTTAATTAAATTATATTTCCCATCAGATAATATTATGTTCCTCTGATATCGTACGTAATCTTGCCACAAAATTAATTTAAATTGTAAGGCAGTTGTGGAAATTTATTCTCAAATACTTTGTTCATGAGTTAAGTTCCACGATTAACACAAATTCTAATAGACATAGAGTCTTAGATGAACCCAAAGAGGAAAAGTAGGGTCAGTCGAAAATTGGGTATTCTTACTTCTGTATTTTGTATAACTAACACATCATCTCACCATGTGCTGTCACCAAGTCTAAATATTGCACAATATGAGCTACGTTATAAGTGCAAGTGCGCACGAAAGGGATAGATGATACTTCTATTTCATGTGCTTATTCACAAACATTGCCCAAACAGCTCATTTATGTGTCGTAGAATTAACTTATACAAGTTTATTTGACCAACTTTTAAAAAGTCATATGTCCTCTTTGTGTTCATTCATTGTATTTTTAAGTTCTTAGCAACTAGCAGCTGTGGTCGGAAAATAATTTAGTCATTTTATTGAAGTAAGACTTTAAAATTAAATTAATAAGTTTCGTATGTGCACAAATTGTAAATTTGGCTAGAAGCGTGATCATTGAAAGTGATATTAATGGAATATTAAAAATTCAAGTCTGCTAATATAAATAAATAGGTTTCACTGTTGCCAAATTGAGAATTCATAAAACTAACTATATTTTGTCCTCCCCTAGAAGACGAATTGTTTCCTTGTGGTTAAACATCGGTAGAAATTTCGCATTGGATGGAATTATATTGTGCCTATCGTCAGGCTTTCTGATGAATTGCAGTTTGGCATCCTAAAGTCGTTGAAATAAGTATTATTTTGTAGTTTAAGTAAACACACATTGGTATTTTACTTGCCATGGTTTGAATGATTTTGAGTCACATTGTGTGTGTGTGAGTGGTTGCACTTTATTTTATTAAGAAATTAACTGTTTTCGTTTGGCGAAGGATTCAGCGGATTAAAATGTATGGTGACATTTCAATTTTCCTTCATTTATTGATGTGTGAGCGAGATAGATCTATTATTGAGATACAACAAATTATCTCCGAAACATGAGTAATATAATCTGGTCAAGTTTCTCTGTACCGGATATTAAAGAAATGGTAAATTAAAAGTTATTTTCAATTCTTAATATTAAAAATGAATACTACTTTGTACCACATATCGTATACTGTCTTTTGTAAAACGTTTGCAATTTTTGTAAAAATTTTAACATCGGTCGAACATATTAGTACCGGATTTGGAGATATAGAGGCTCGGTGACAATGAAGGAGTGAAGGCCACCAAGTATTTTCCGTTGCAAATACTACTATGTATGTATATTGTTTTAATATTACAAGCTTCTATTTAACTTGCAATGTAACTATGTCTGTTCGGGTGGAATTTTGCAACTCCAATTTTGAAGCAGATATCTTCAACCGATTGAGTTGAGATTTTGTGTACACGTTTAGTTCGGATGACAATGCATGATTATTTAAATATAATATTATGCGTTTGAAAGACTTATAGGACAAAAATTGAACTATCTATTTACGACCCACTCTTAGGCAGTAGTCTCGCGGAATTCATCTACGTCTTATATCATTTAAAGCAGTGTTTTTCAACGTGTGGGTCGCGACCCACAAAGGGGTCGGGAAGCTTCTGTGTCGGGGGTCGCGAAAGATCGAAAGAAATACCTCAGTAAAAATCAATAAAGTTTCATAAAAAGATAAGATTCATTAAATTATTATAATGTTAACAAAAATCATAAACAAGCATTCAAATTTTAACTATGAAAACGCATTAAAATAATTGTACGGACTAAATATTTGTAACGGTGAAAAAAAGCGAAGGGTCAGGGGTCGCGTAATATTTTATCTTAGTAAAGGGGTCGTATCATGAAAAAGGTTGAAAAACACTGATTTCAAGGATTATTGGTTTTTGTAAGAAGTATTAGTACTGTAGTATATGGAGTATTGATGGTCTACAAATGATTGTCAATAATAAGATCTTATCTCGTCGCAGATCTTTTCGAAAATGAAGTCGGTTAAAAGTAGCGTGGTATTTTGGAGCCTTTTGCCAGTATCCAATCATTATTTTTCTCCATCGATATACAAATGTGACAGATTTAGCACAGTAAGTTATAAAAGTTAATTATATTATACCCATCCAATTTATAGAAACAAAATTATATTAACTCACCAGTGATAATGTTTATTTTATTCTTTCAAATGTTAAAAAGATTTTTTGTTCAAGTAGTAAGCACAAGAATAAGCGTAGATAGCGGAATTTGTTATTTTTGTATGTTGACGGTTAAGACCAAATTATTTTTAATAACGTGAATGTACTTAATCGTAATCTCATAGTCATTGTTATGTTAGGTTAGACCAATTACATGTTTGTGTGTTTTCTTGTCCTCCGTATGATCATAAAGATCTTATTATTAAGCTAGGTTAGTTAAAATAGGATTTTTAAATGATTTGCAGTCTTAAACAGTATTGTATTGTTATTGCCGATGTAAGTGTAAAAGTGTCTTAAAAGTATTATAAAAATTATTCCACAGATCAAATAGACTAAAATGTTTGCCACATGCTGTTAAATTCGTTCGTGCTCTTTGAGCGTAATAACAGTCTTTGTAATTGTTTTTTATATTTTACATTTTATATTCGAATACATTTGTTTGGGATAAAATCATGTATTTACGTACATGCAATTTAATAAGGCATAATTGTATTTTTGTTAGTTTTTTTGGTAGATATTATTTTTTACCTATTTGCCTCTTACAAAATGATGGTAAAGTATTCAATAAACAAAGTTCAACCTTACTTAGGTTGAAAGGAATTAAATTCTAATTCATCGCATCCACGGTAAAACCATTTTTATCAAATTTCAAGTTAAAGCAATCACTACAAGAATGTGATTCTAAAATTTTCAACTAGGTACTTGCGTGTGGCGAACAATTTTGTTTAAAGGTAACTTTGTTAAAAGCTAATTTCAGTACCAATTTATGTGTCAATATTTATTTAATGTTCCTATTTGTTCACAATTGGAGTAATCAATAAGTATAATTTGAATTAATTATGACTTGAGTTGTGAGTGGACTGACCAATTAGATAAGGGTTAATCTTGTCAGATTTATATTTACAATAAAGATTTGGTGCATATCCAGTGTTTTATTTCCGAGTTTTTCTCTTCCATTGGCTCCAACCCTTTTTGTGTCCCATTTTTAGTCATGGTAGAAACCCGCAAAACTGACGGCCGTGAGCCTACTCCACAACTGCAATATATGTTAGAGGAAGTATTTACTGTTAATAAACACCTAGTTATTCGGAGGTCTTGAAATTAATGGATTCCGACGAGGTTAAACGACTGCCAACAGCTAGGATCTACTTGATAACAGCTAGAACCACCTATAAGTAGTTATATCCTTCCTTCTTCCGCTTTCTTCGAAGTACGAAAACATGCATGAAAACACTATTAGGTATCATGAATCGATTTTTATGAAACAATATACTATACAGGGTATAAATCACAGCGTACCGGAGACTTCAATGGTAGATTTGTGACACTAAATTCACTAAAATTAATTCAACAATTTTCCTCGGAAATGATTAGTTCCCAAGTTGGCCATTTTTGAGCTCGCAATGTATTGTCAACCGGCCGCAGGACATTGCCCGAACGTCGAACAACTGATAGACAATTTATACATTATTTGCTTTCCATTACTGTTATTCGTGAAAATCAATAATATCATTAATATTTCTTAATATTCATGCTGCATTATGCAGTAGTATTGAAATACTACCAAAGTCTGTAAAAAAATGCATAAACAATTGGAAAAACCAAGAAAAAAGCGATAAAAAATTCCAACGTCATTAGCACCAGAATCATCAGTCAGTCAGGAATCTATATTTATAATATTCGGTACGCTGTCATTTACATCGTGTATAGTATAATTTACAATGATTCAATTCTATTTATTCAGATAGATCACATAGATAGAGAAATAGAAAACGCCTAACACATTTTTATAACATTAAGATATCAAACTGGCATACAGTCTACCTGGCATATATCTACGCCCATGGGCTTCTGGAATTAACTCCAAAGAGATCAAACTTTCTTAGGTCGATCATCGTTGCTACCCTGTAGACTTAGAACGCCTCGGTAAAGTGTCTCCGCTGCAGTAACTGTAGCCAAAATGGTTATAAGGCACTGTAATAAGGCTACTGCTACTGTTATAAGGCAGAAATACGTAGGCAGTGATGCATTCGGAATCGAACCATGAAGCGTCCTCCACCACTTGTTTTATATCAATAACGTTGACATGAATAAACACGAGATGCTTGTTTATCACCGAGGAATGCACTACATATCAACACCGAAAGGATAAACAATTCTGTTTATTCCCTGAGAATTTAGTGATGTCAACACACAATGTTTATGTTTATTTGCACTGTACATCAATTTGGTACGTTAGCCATAAGCCACTTGTTGTAAAGCCGAGCGATAGAGAGTGAGTGGGCCGAGAGAGCGAGTTAAGCTATGAAATATTCATTTGACGAGTCCAGACAAAAGTAATTGAAGATAGACTAAAGAATTGTAGAACTTTTAAACTGATATTAGTAAGTTAACAGCACAATTATTAAAAGGGCATCCAACTGAATCCTCAGTAGCGACGCATCTACTTTTGTTCTCGCAATCCATATTATTTAATCTAATTTTATATTTTATTTTATTGGTGTGTAATAGCTGCAAACTATTTATTAAAATGTCCTTATACCTTAAGCAAAATTATTTAAAAGTACGAATAATAGCAAATTCGTCAAATGAAATGCAAAAAGAAACCGAAATACCTAGCATACCTTTATAGGTATGCTAGGTATTAAATTATTTTAATCATACGATGAATATTATTAGCGCAAGTATTCTGGCATTACAGATCTATCTATATAAGTCTTTATCTAAGTATGTCTATTACTTGCTTGGAATATTTCAGCTTAGTTTAGGATTAAATAACCACAGTTGTTGTTTGTAAACATTTGTTATGTTTATTAACTTGTTACTTAGGTCAGGTTTTTCTTAATCGACTTACACCCGTATTCATAAACAATACTATGAATTCTATTCAGAGACACTACGTGAGTGGAAATGACCTTACATTACTTACAACAATATAGTTTGTGAACACGAGCGTTACTCGCTTATCGCTCACCGCCTTGTATGCGACACAAGTACAATCATAAAGTGAACAAGTGACTGTAGATAGCATCTAGTTCTGTGTGAGTGGAGGACAGCTCAGTGCATACGATGGTGTTGAAATTGGAGCAATTGTGTCGCTTTAAACTGTGAAGTCCGTTTTACCGTATAAACGTACAATAACTAAGCATTTTTTGCTAGATTATAAAACATCTCGAACTATATGGACATATCTGAAAGCAATAACGATTTTTATGTAAATGTAATTGATGAAAGGAATGTAACTTTTGATGAAAATTTTATATTCATTATAGCACAACTATACTCAATAACATTACAAAAAGGCAGCGACGAAGGTTATTTAAGAATTATGTTCTGTAGTGTAGCATTGATACTGTATTTATTTGAACTAACTTTTGGTTATGTATACAAGCTGTGCGATATACAATCCGAAGATGTGTCACGACGATGCTTAGTAAAAGAGACCTTATTAAATCTCAACCACAGCCCGAATCAATTAGCCGTTGACAAAAGTACAAACTCATTGTACTTCAGCTTCGATTACGGCCAAGGGGAGTACGTTCCTGGGATTTTTCAGATTAATACTAAGAAGCTTACAGTCTTGAAGGGAGTTAAAGACGCTTTTGCTATAGCGAGCCATCCTTCGGACGCTGAAATCTACTTTGGCGGAAGCAACGGGATTTATAAATACAATACGACTCGAAAGGAACTCAAAAGACTAGACGTATCCAATCTAGATGTTTGGTGGTTAGTGATCAAAAGGAAGCTGTATTTTATCAAGTTTCCTACTCTGAATGCGTTTTACTACGAGAACCGAATAGTGAAGCCGATGCCACACTTGGAAACAGTCAATCAGTTCTTATTCGATGAAATTGACAACATAGTTTTTATCAATGGGTCAGGACTTTACGTGCTGAAAAACAATTCAAACGGCCCGAAACTCCTGAGGGACTATCCCAGATTCCTGGGAATGGCTATAGATAACCATGGTCTCGTGCATCTGTGCAGTGAAGACGGTATATACGTGATTAGCAAGATTGTGCAAAAGATTAAACGGATTTTGTCTGTGCACGGAGTCTTGGGACTGACATTCGACAAAGATAACAATCTCATATATTCCGATTCACACGAAATAGTTCGTCTGGTTCCAGTTTCCAAGAAAACGTTGAACAAAATTAAATGGGTTTTAATTTAATGGTTCTGTTATTGATGAGATAAATATTAAAAATGGGACGATCAGTTGACATTCAATGAAATACAAAAGAATCCATACTAGAAGGTATGTTCTATTTGTTACCAAATGTAATAAAATTTAAAATGGCGAGTTTTTAAATAATTTAGACTTATTTTCTTCCAGCATTAGCCCCTATAATAATACAGAATTAGTGTGGCTTTCTCCCATAGAGAACTTTCTATGCCCAATTACAAGATCGAGGTTTTGTTTATGCACGTGTAATAAATCTTAAAGTAACAATTTATTAACTAAGCTACCTTAAATTAAATAAAGTACACATGGGCGGCAATGACCACAGCAGCATGTACTCATTAAAGAACAAACCCTAACTTTTCAAATATACACGAAAATATTAAAGCTACAAGTTTAAAACACTACTTTAAAAAACTATTGTTAATAAAGCCAGCGTTTATTATTTTCCCGCTGTTATTCCCTCTTCCTTTGTGGGCTAAATGGAAATAGACGTTTGACCCAGATCTGCCTCACGGATCGTTGGATAAGTATTAGATATGCTTTTATATTCTGCGCTGGAACAGAATGATGATTGTACTTTGTTTGCTCCGCCATTGAAGTTACGTGTACAATAAAACATCGACAGCCGTTTATTTTGACGCCTAGCACGAAAGGTGTTTTGTTGGAAACATGAATTAAATCGGATAATAAATTAAAAATATAGGATATTTATTTTAACATCAAATTTAACTAACGTATTCTATAATTTACTTATTTTGTGTAAACCTATTTATGAATATTATATCTGTTTTTGATATGGCAATTATTATGGGGAGAATTTAAATTTATTTTTATGGCAACACTTAGGAACAACAGTTAGAAACTCTTATTCCTAACATTATATCCGTTCCTAACATTATATTCTCCTTTCTCAATGATAAATAGGAATTCAGTTTTCCAGGTGGTAAAACCTTTTACGGGACGTTTCGGTTCTAGAGTGAAAGGTGTAAGGAAACAAACTCAACTGAAGAACTTCGTCCTCAGGGGTCCTTAACTTAAGAAGGTACTTCCATGCAATCGCTGGTTCATTACAGATATCAGTCGGCACCAATGGCCATGCTACCAAATTCATAAAAAAATCGACTCGGCGACTCTCACCAAAAATGAGCTGTCAAACCGTTTAGTTCGACTTTTGGGTATGTCAACAACGTATGGATGAAACTTTTCCCTGCGCCTAGTAGTCCGATAAAAGAATGGAGATGGCTCAATCAGTCCGAGAGCCTTCCAGCACTCTCCAAAATGCATCCTATAATAAACCGATGAGTTGGCAACTCGACGACGATGCTCAAGGGTGTGTTGTCTGCGTGTATCTCGTATTTAATTCTTCTACACAATAGTGCTCACCTGAGAAAAAAGTTAGAATGTTATTAAGTACCTTGTAAATTATGCGTCTCACTGCATTACAGTGCACGGTAAGTAATGCAGGACTTTTGTTGTTGGGAATTTATTCCTTGGCAAGTGTTTCCTTTGGCACGGTGACCAAATGTTGGAAATTGTACGGGTATTACGGAGGCATTGAACTAGAAGGAAACGTGCGCACACTAAATTTCATTTCAACTTCACCAACAAAATATATTCCTAATATTGATGCCAGTTTATTGTATAGTTATGTTTTCGTAAACAGAACAATAAATTCATTCATACATGCATACATAGAAACATTGCAGCTAGAATCAAATGTTTTTATTCATTATAAGGTATACAATGCACTTAATGAACGTCATATACATTTTCTTTAGTCAGTGATGATCGGCTTTCAACGTCTTCAGTCTCTCAGACTATGGTAGACTGGGAGACAAAAGCTGGCAGAAATAAACTCCCAGTACTCTTTGACATACATACATACCGTATATATGTAAAAAATACATGCATGCTTATATATTTATACATTTGTTACAAAAAAATATAGTTGTTGCGTAAAAACAAAGTAAAGCAGAATTTACGACTCGAAAACCACAAAAATGAATCCCTCTTTCCCAATCCCAATCCCAAATTCGACATTAGGTATGTCGTCTTATGTTTCTAATTAAGCTCTATATAGGTGAGACTTAAAATGCAATATCATTACAGAAACCCATTATAGTGCAGTATTCAATTTTCTAAAACCACATCGGCTAATTATGTTTCTAATCGATATTGTTTCATTACCGTGCCCGGAATAACAGCGCGCTTTTAGTAGAAAATCCGAAATGTATTTTCAATGCTTTTAGCGGATACATTGTGAATATGCTTTGGAAATTTCGCTGAGCTACAGTTAATTAATGGTAAGTTTTGCGAGAGAACACATTGCCATAACAAGTGGCCTTTAATAGCATAATCTGTGTACGTTTACTTGATTATGGATATGTCAAGCAGTCGATTACTTTGGCTAAGTAGCAGTTATTAAACCTTATTAGAGTTTATGGGGAAATCTGAAACTATCTAACTGACTATCTGACAGCATCTCTGCCGCTGTGCACACTCCAACCTTCTCGCGATCAGAGACCCTTGGAGAACGTTTTATCACTCAAGTAGTAGTAGGTAGTAAGTGATCGATTAATATTTACCGACTACAGTACTGGTATCTAAAGAATAGCGCTACGTTATCTCCTGTCGTAAGAGCAGGAAGAAAGACGGTAAGAGTGAGCTTAAGCCGTCCAGTTCACGACTCCGGGAAGAACTTCGTTGTGGGTGCCTTCCCAAGAGACGTGCGGGTACCTTTAAAAGGCTTTTCCCTCGTAAAACGGCTGAATCGTCTACATTAAAGAATTCTATCGGTGCAACTACACTAAAAATAGTTTGACTATAGCGTAATCTTTGAACAAAGATTTCTACAAACGTTAGCAAACGTTACATCTATTTACAAATCCAGTAGCAAGCCTCGCTTCCCCGAGATTAAACTACTGACACAATTGTCATAATCCTTACATCCCTGAATAAAGCCCAGGCTATTAACGGTACATATTTAAA
>DWGW01001327.1:0-11569 GCA_018247775.1 Udranomia orcinus
CCCACACAACGATATTTTTGAGAAAAAACCATTTTTGTCAAAATTTTGTATATCTACTGCAAAAGTTTTGGTTACTTTTAATAAAATCTATGTACAATATAATAATTTGTTCTATGTATACAAATATAATATTGTTGAAAAATATACAAATTAAAATCAACATTTTTAATAATAATAAACGGAAACTCGTTGGTTCCTGTTTGCATAAATAGGTTCAATTATACTTTTATTATACTAACACCTGTATTCATAAGCAATATATGAGTTCTCACAGCGTGCTTGCACGCACAGGGTCCCTTAAACCTATTCAGAAACAATACTTGCGTGGCAGTAACAGTAGGTACTTTACACAAGAACCGTTTGTGAATACGGGTGTAAGTTTAAAGCTTGATGATACTAACTATTATAATACCAACATTCAAATGTGACTTTGAGAATATGTTTGTTTGTTATAATTATACGCCTTGTCTACTCGACTAATGATGATGAGGTTCTGAACCCACATTATAGGGGATACAAAAAGGACATAGACGTTTTCTATAGAAGAAATATATTGTTCTTGATGGACGGAACAATAGTTTTTCATCAAAGTTGCGAGTAATGCTAGCTAGTGCCTTTCATAAACTAAATAACACTTGAATACGGAAGAATCTAAAACAATGATTTTTTTCTAATAATTTATTTTATTTTATTTATTAGAACTTATTTTACACAGGTCTACCGAAGACCTGATAACAACCGGAGAATATTGTATTCGAACTTTGAAAAATAGTAAAAACTGTGTATGAGAAATTAATCGTATAAGAAATTAAAGAAGACAATTTAATCTTAAATAAAGAACGTATTTAATACTTTCCTCTCAATTAAACCATTTAATTTAGCGATATATTAGACATATTCTAAATCTTCCTCGAATAAGTAGCCGATCGTTCGTTGGAACGGTTCCAGGCCAACCTAGGCTATCCAAGTTATGCTTAAGAGTAAAATCGCAGGGAATAAGCTGTTCTAGCTAAACTTAACCGATCGATTTCTATTTTAGAATGTATTAAAATGGTAAAATCTACATCCCTCAAACCGCAAGTTGGGCAGAAAAGTTTTACTTCGCCAGTTCTAAAACATTATTTGTACGAATCACGAAGTTTCTTCTCCACATTGGAATTCTCGACAAGCCCTTCCGATCCTTCCCATCGTCTACATAAGTAAAATTTAGAAAACGTATTTTAAATGCTATGTGTATATTTAGACGTTATATATGTATTTTGGATATCTAGTCTAATCCACTTGTAAGAACGCATATTGGTTAGTTGGTGTGAGTTAATTTTATGCAGATACAAAACACTGATTTTCCCCTTTTACTTTTATTTTTTTATAATTAACTTAACGTAGAAGCAGGCGGACCACCTGGTGGTCATGGCTGCCTATGTATATTTGCAATACCGGGGGGGTCGCCGATGCATCACCGGAGGAGGAGAGCGTTCAGGTAATGCCTCGGGAGGAAGTTCATTCCACGTTTACATATCAGATATTTATCAGAATGCAATGATAAACCTCGCTAAAAATTCGTGGATAGTAAAAACCACATCTAAATTAATTAAGCAATTTAGAAACCCAAGCGGAGAAACAGACATGTGGCGAATAGCAATGAGTGTTCAAAGAAAATGTCGAAACAAGTTTTTCTCGAGCCGCAAAGAGGCTGTACTGAGACGCTCCATTTCGCTGCTTCTTGCTAAAAGGAACGTTTTATGTATCGTATGAACTTATAACAAGTTTGTTCGAGGATTTTAAAGGCTTTGTAAGTGCATCCAAACCTAGTTTACTGCTCGTACGAACTTGGCGATTGCGGAAAATTGATACGCCAGTTATTTACGAAGGCTTTGACGGAGATTCAATATGCTTAAGTTAGCGAACGATGGAGCCGGTAAAAGAACTTTAGATACGAGATTTTGAGGGAAATATCTTTGAGACAAGCGAGCCATTTTATGAAACTGTATTATTTTAAGTTAAGAGTCATGTTTCACAAATAGATTTCAACATTTTTAGAAGGAAATTTTTAAATATAAATATTGATTTATAACCATAAGCAAACTAATATTTTAGACGTATTTTATGGTGTTGACTATACTTCCAAATAAAAGTTGATTACATTATACATATTACCCTAATAGCAAACTAACCCAAGTTAGCATAAGCTAACCAAATATCAATTCTAATTTACACAAAAATACGACGAATTTAACAGAAGAAATAACAGTACTAAACGTATGATTGGTCTGCAGATAGATTCTAGATCCGCTTAGTCGAGCAGCAAAACTATTTACAATAAAAAGTTGATAAAAAATAAAAAGCTATTCCATCTAGCACAGAATGTGTCTTGTGTCTCTAAGCATTCTGTACTCATGTTTCATTTCCGTTGTTCCAGAGTCTGATGGCGTTTATCAAGTTCGGATACGTCCTGGTGTTTGTGACGCTGTTGCTGATGATATGGGCTTCGTTGTCGGGAGCGATAGAGGTACTATACTATAACTATATTTACTATACTAGAAAAACTTAAAAATACTCCCCTTTAGAGTCGGCGGATTCAAATGTCCAAGTCAAAATGGAATCGAAAAATTTGAAACGAAATAAACGGTTGTATGAACGTATAGTCTTTTTATGATCGTGACTCAAAAATCGATTCTTTTGAAATGTGTCGTTTTCGTCTTAGAGTTGAGATATGTATAAACTAATTTATGATTAATGCGATTAGAAATTTTGTAGAAGTTACCTTATAAACACTTCTCATAACTAAATATATTAATCTAGAATTTCTAAACTACTAATATATCAGTTCTAGTATTTTTGTTAACCCCTCAAATCAATCAAAGGGTTGGATTTTGAGTGGCTTACGTCAATGGTGCAATGGGGAATGACGTTTGAACTCACGATCTCTCTATTGTTGAGTCCGACATCTTAACTACTGGGGTTATTGCCGCTTCAAATTTAAAAAGTGTAAAGTAAACTTTTATTAGGAAAAAAAATGCTATGATTAATTAACTCATAGACAGACTTTGGCTAACGGAAACCGAAAACCAGAAATTCATACATTAAGTTTCTTTTTCAACGAAGGCACTACTTAGAAGCAAGGGAAAAAGGGGCCAACTTTTGAATGAAATCTTTCACAGCTGAAGTTAGAAAGGTGAAATTTTGTACGTTTACCCTGTACTTCAAATACATGAGTGAAAGTTTGCACTGGAGTTACGTCTTTTCCAGTTAGAGCTGATGAAGTAAAAGTTTGTAGGTATTTTATACTCTCAAACAAAATCCGTACCTCTCATATTGAAGGTCGGTTAGAAACAACAATTTCTTATGTCAACTTGATGTTATAACAAAGGCGGAGATATCTCAGTTAATAGAAGGGAAACTGTCAACATTGAAAAAACTTCGAAAGTAACAAAATGATAATGCCCTCGGCTTCACCTATAATCTTAAATTATATCGGCCGGATAGTGTATTAATCTGGGTATCGCTGCTCGGAACACCTGCTTATTATTTTAAAGCCAAACTGAAAACTGTTTATTTAGGTACGTTATCGTTTTGAAAAACACCAGTACTAATTCATGTTTGTACTAATATGTAGGTATTTTTAGGTAACTAGTGTTGACCCACGATCACCTTTATTCATTAGCAGACTCATTTCACGTATTTATCGAGAGTATTAAATATTTAATAAATTATATCCTTTCCGCGGATTTAAATTTACTGTTTCACCGCATTGGTCATATCGGCTTTGCGATTAATAAATCACACGGATTAATTATTGTAAAAGAGCTTATGAATATGTCCTTCTCTAGATCTTAAACTATTTACTACATCTAACTACTCTAGATCTTATATTGTTGTTTAATATTACCGCTTGGGTCTTGTAATTATGATTTTTGTTCATTCATGACTCATTTCATTTCAACTACGAGTATTGTTAGAATATTGATGTTCTTAATATACTTAATGTTTATTTGAAATCAATGGAATAATAGGAATCTTGTGAAACGCCTCTCTGCAATGGACCAGAAGTGTTCCTATCTCATAAGGATATATACACCAACAAAGATGACGTAGTTTTTATGTCGTGCGGCTTACAAGAGATATAATGGAACCTTTTGAAAAACGGCTTGTAATAGCGTTTCATCCATACCTCTAAAGGATGTTCCGTTCTTTGCACACAAAAGGTGTTATGAACTAAGCGGAGATAATGAAGCCTATTCTTAGTTTTATTTCATACAGACACAATTCGACTTATTACGTTTGAAACTAACAAGATAACTGCTGCACATTATATTTCTACTTATTCCATGTAGGTATACGTATATGGATTCTAGAAGCATACAACAATAGTACAGTAACATATTTCAGCGGTGTTCGTGACCAAGGCGTTTGCATTTGTGTAATGCTTGAAAGCAGTCGGTATCTACATTTCGTAGGTACATGTGTTCGATGTATCTGTACTAGAATGCCAAGTAAATCAACACAAGGTCTTACAATGTCTACATTATGAATATGTTTGCATAATTTATATGTAAATACTGAGTATTATGTGTATGACTCAAAACTTTTAACGTGGGCCGCTTGATTCATTAATATTCTCATAAAATTCCATATAATTTGGTTTAGTTTGTAATTATACGCCAGTGAGATGTGTATCTCACTTATCTTAGGTGTGAACAATTTCCTTAAATACGTGTAATGTATTCCTAGAATTAAATTAAATTTGTAACAAGGAAATTGCATTTTGAGACAAAGATCGTACTTTATTTAAAACACCTAGGTATTTTAATTATCTAATATAAAATCGACTATTATCGTTTCATTAAAAACACTCACAAATTTGACTTTAAAAAATAATAATGTTCTCCAAATTGAACAAGTTCACTTAACCTGATTATTTAATAAGTTTTGATTATACAAAAAGTAAAATATCGCTATAGATAGAACTATAAGGTTTATTAAATACGAACCTTTCAGGTCGCTGCTACAGCATTTTATGAGTGAAGAGAATTCTTGTTTGATACGCCCGCGGCGGCACCACACAAGCTACCAGTTCTGCCTCATATGAGCAGTCTTCGCTCTACTATATTTTCTTGAAGTACTAGTATAAAGTAGCTATGATATCATGTCTCAAGATGTATGTATATTGATATAACCTATTGATAGATCTTGATACAGGATATAATTTAATTAAATGGAATTAAAGTTAATTGTGTCGATTAGCATGCATGTATGATATGGTTAATTGGTGATAACGAAAAACAGAGATAGAAAGTAGATGGAGATAGAGGTCATTCTTACCTCGTTTGCTGCTTACATTTGATGTAATTATACACCATTGTGTTTCCGTATTAGCGTCACATGTATCCATACAGCGGTTGTAACCGCTCCTCTGGCACGACTAGGCATAAATTTTCCGTTTCGTTGCGCTGCCAAATTGTAGCCGCAAAATTATGGGTCGAACGTTATACTCGTGCCTATATGGGTAACAGGAAACGCTCTGTTTAGTCATACACATTAGGATTTGTGGTATCTAGTACTAGGGACACATGCAAAATAATTACATAAGGTGTATAATTGAATCTAAATTTTATATTCTTTAGAGAATTACATTTAAAATACTTACAATAAAAACCACCAATTCATCGAGTTTGGTTCTATATTATACCTTATCTTTATATAAAAGTGGTTTATGCTTTATGACTTATGGACAGTATGTATATTATTATCGACTTTCACGTTTACAAATCTTGTATTCGGGCGTGTATAACCTTTATACTACAGAACCTTTGTTCTACAGAACCGTTCAGTGATCACTGTAGCAAAAACCGTGCTGTTGTTTTTCTGCAATGTTTTATCCTATCAAATGAGCAAAGTGGCTCATTGTAAAGACATTCGTAAGTTGGTAGTCGGCTTTGTTGTGTCTTATTACTATTCTTTTTGTGTTTGCGTCACGGCCCTTAATGAATGGGATCTTGGTTTTGCCATGACGAAGATATAATACAATGACGCGCTCGCTTTGAGCCCAAAAAAGGTATAAAGATACGTTAGAGAGGAAACTTTGTTGTTGTCTCATATTCCTTTCAAAATGTTTCGTAGAAAGACTGCGCTTAATCCAACGCGAGCTTATCGCTTTTATATTGTTACGACAATGGAAAACATCACTCTGTTTTACCCGCGACTCTTTATTTTTCACATTTACCCTTATAAACGATCCATCTTGTAATTCCTGTGATTTGGTCGTTGATGCGCCCTGTATAACATACGAGACACCTAAATACACATATATTACTGAACAATACTTCGTGTAAAATTTTAGTGTTTAAATTTAAAAAATGTACAGTATGTATAGTAGTCGTTTTTTCTATTATATATAAAAACTAAAATGGGCATAACGTAACTTAACATTACCGCACGATCTAGGTACTCCTACATGAAGATTAATAAGCGTAAAATATTCACTCAATTTTTTTGTATGTATACAAATATAAATATACCTCAATCTGCCTGGCGTATTTCAATTATTCAATCGAACAAATGGAAAGCGTCACGGTACTACTGCAACACGTGTTGGGTTTTTGATACGATTTGTTTTAAGAGGATTTAGTTTTGGAGGGAGGTTTTGTTTTTAGATATAAATATTTATTTTAGAACAAGCAAAAAGAGAATTTGTCAAAACCCGTAAAGTGATGATAATTCTGTGGACTCTACTTACTTACCTACTTACAATGATAAGTAATGGTAATGATAGTCAGTAGAGATATTTGTTGGAGGGTTTTATTACACCTTTCTTTCTTCACTATCCGATTGAACCTGGAATTAATAGTTTTCAAGGTCGTGAAATCTTAATTAGAAGGGTTTATGGATTCGGTAAATTTACCGGTGTCCGATTCATGATAAAAGATATAATACAATTTGATAATAGTTTTATCATAACAACATAACTTAATGAAGTACATACTTATGTGATTACCATAAGGTAATTAAGGCTCTAAAGTAGCGGAGTATTACAAATTTAACATCAGAAATTACATAAAAAAGTAATACTATAATCAGAAAACCTGGTAGTAAAAATGCAATGCAATAAAATTGAAACTTTAATTTTAAAATGTAAATGTAAAGTGATTTGAACTTATGTCCAAAGTTTGAACGTCCTATTCTTGAGAAACATAAATTTTAACAAAGGAAACTGCAATTACCGATGCAAATACTGATCTAAGACGCATGATATAACTAATTTCATTCATAACAACCTGATTGACAATATGCAAATCGTATTTATATCTGTCTAATGAATTAGGCTAACATATCAATACCTGATAACTCCATTATTGATCCAATCAGCTTAGATAAGCTCGATTTACGCGTGTTGCCACTGTAAGTGTACTCGTAACTCAATTAGTAATCAAATTATTGTTGATAGACACGTAATTAAATATGAACTGGAATAGTACGCCACTTGTGATCAGGATAATGATGATTAACCGGCCGACCCGGAGGTCGTTTGTTAGCTCAGGCCAATTGATAAATAGATGTAGATCGTTCGCTACGTAATAAGCATAAATTGTTATGAAAATTTGCAAAATAAATTAAACATCAACTGGAGTAGTACACAACTTGTGATCCGGATAATGATGATTAACCGGCCGACCCGGAGGTCGGTGTTAGCTCAGACCAATTGATAAATAGGTGTACCTACTTATCGTACGCTACGTAATATGTATGTATAAATCGTTATGAAAATTAGATGCAGTGAGATCAAAGCGTGGATATTCAGCGAGCGAGGGACTTATGGGGATTGCCACATTTCACTCGTGTTGATTAATATTAAAACACGTGATGTATCGCAGTACACTTGTCTTATTTAATTTTTGATGATTTGTTAATAACAATTTGGTACTTTTTTCACTTTTGAAAAAGTACTGTTTTGTTCAATATGATTTTTTACGTTTCATGATCCTTGGAACTGAATTAGTTGGAAATGAGATGATCTGTTAAAACTACTTTACAGGTATGAGGTAGCAGACTAGTATCGAAATCTGTAATCAATCCAAAATAGAATCGAAGTGTCTTTCTTAGGTCAACTACAAATACGTTGTTATCCCTAAGGATTAAGTTGGAATACCTCGGTTAAGTATATCTCCGCATGATCTCCGCAAGACCCTTCGAACCAGAAAACAGCAGCAAGATCACTACTGTTAGAAAGCAGAAATCGGTGCTGTCCTTCCGAAGTCGAACCGTTCTACCCTTACCTTTTTACCTCTTTTTACTTTTAAACTATCTGATAGTAGTACAATGCTTTATTGTTATGACGTTTATGTTAGTAAATTTGAAAGCGTCAGTTTAGCTAAACGCCGGTCATCATTCTGTCCATCGCATTTAGTTGATTCCCGGCTTACGGATATTTCAATGGAATTTAGATATCTGTTCTCTATCTAGGCCATTGTTTGCTTGCTTTTGTAAACAATTTGGTTGTGTGACCATGGAATTTCTAGTTTATTTTGATATAAAGTCTTCTTGTCATATTCGTTGCATGTAAAATGATACCACTTCCATTTTTATATTAGAAATAAAACATATTGATTGGCATTTTGACGAGCAATATCGAAACACGATACGCATTTTTTTAAATATTTCTGATAACCCTATGTACCTTTAAGGTAAGAAAGTTTGTATGGGAGCACATAAATTACGCCTTGCAATTAGTATAGGTGAAGCCTCGAGCGGAAGACTAGTTATGCAAGGTATATTAGCCGATAGCACCCAGACTAACTGATTTAAATCGATTATAAATATATTAGCCGATCCCTCTCGGAGTAACGGATTTAAATTTAGGCCACTTCTAGCGCTCGAGTGCTGCACTTAATTTGAAGCGGCTGAACTAAGACTAACTAACTGGCGTCTTTGAAATAACTTTACTTTCTGCGAATAAAAATAATAATCCATTTTCGTTTCTTCGGCAAGTCTCCTTTGTCTGAGCTTTTTCTTTTAAATTAAATGACAAACGAGTACCTACACTTTTGATATCTGATGTAAAAACCACTTTTAAAGGTAGGGCAAATCTTATCTGCGATCTATATGATGAGCAAATTTAAACATTGTTCTGTGAGCATTCGTGACATAAGATATCTCGAGTGTAAAACACCTTTTCACGCTTTAGCGGCATCTATTAGCTACATTTGTTTTCGTGATCAATGGATACTTACCGATGGTTTATCATTTTTTATCTGTGTAAGTAAAGTTATAGTTGATTACATACTTTTGTTAGTTGTCTGTGTTCGCACACTTCTAAAAATTTGTTTGGGCAAAAAATGCACCAAGTAACCTGGGTGCATCATTACCGTATAATCTGGAATGTTTCAATTTAACTGAGTATTAAACCCCAGTTCGAGTGAATATTACAACAAAGTTATCGTACCAACATAACTGTTAGGTTCTCTATTGAGAAAGTTTGTATGAATAGTCACTGAACTATCCATTTGACTAATTATTGTGTGCATTCAATTCCGTTTGTCGGCTGTCGTAGTGTGGTCACTGTTCAAAGCATATTCAGTTCCTATATTACCTAGAACATTGTTAGATAATCTCATATAAATTAAAGATTTTGCGTTTTATTTTCACTTAATTTTTTTCATTTCATTGACGTGAAGTTTCATGTTTGATAAATCATTTGGAGTAATAAACAAATTGAAATATAAAATCAATAAAAAAAATCATATACTTATGACTAACCCGTACGATTATAATTTAGCTTTATCAACCTTCTCCAACGTTGGCTGTTACTATCTTCGAGCTAATACGAATGTTAACTTACACTCATCGCCAAACATTTGTTCAAGTAGTATTGTAAATAATTTACATTGATACAAAGATTGCTGTAGTATGGGATATGTCCGAAATTCATGTTACCTTGATTGAACAATGTACGTTGTACCTACACCGTCTATTTAAGCAGCTTAATTTGCACCAAATATTGATCAAAGCACTCTTGTAATGGATTACTTATAAGAAATACACTTTTTGTGTTGTTCTCCAAAACCCATTAGAGAGTACAACTCGTAACATCAAATCGCTGGTACGTTTATACCATTATCGAAGCGTGGTCATTGCTCCCAGTCGAGTGCCGCGGATTAATCAACCTGCCAGCCATTTTATAGCTGAACTCTCAACCTTCTAATTTTAACCTTGATGTAAAATAGCTTGGTAAAATAAAAGTGTAAAATTTGTTTATTTTGGTCCGCGCAGCGAATGCAATCTCGTGGATAAAGTACAAGCACAAGATAAAGTTGAAAAAAAATTAAACTGATGTCAGTATAAAGCGGTAAAGTAAGATGTTATGATAATGCTATTTGTAGTACATCGTCGTGGACACATACTGCTATCATTCCACTGTCTGTCTGTCTATCAAAAGCTTTGGATAGGAACTGATTTACTAAGATTAAAATTAAGTTCGAACGCCTCGTTATGTGTGACTAAAACACAGTATAAATAAGACTGTTATTACAAGGCAGAAATAAGTGTGGCAGTAGTGCCTCCGAAGTCGAACCGTACAGGTTTCTACCGCCTTTAAATTCTTTTTATGTTGGCTTTAGTGGGTTATGCATGGTGTTTCTGTGTATAATATTCGTTATGTTCTGAAGGTTTATTGGTAATCACCATCGCCCGCGTAAAGGTCGGTTCAGGGTTGCGATATTTCCGAAAAATTACAGTGGGAATATTATGTTCTTTATTCTTGTGTAGTCAAACTTCCATCACAACAGTTCGACTAAATTGTACTTCACACGCTATGTTTCGCCTTGAAAACTGATTTCACCCTCCAACTCTTGGCTATATTTGTATCTCAACTCATTTTTCTTTGAAGTCTTTATAACCTTAATAGACTTTAATTTGTACGCTCGGTTATCAAACATTTTTCGTTTGTTTTGCAGTTATTATTAAGATATGAAACGTAAGTATATCTCTTCTACAATTTGTAAATGGGTTTGATATTTAGAAATGACATAAAATAAATGAGGTTTAACAATAGAATTAGAATCGCTATTGTAAACGTTAGCAAAGTAACATATATAAAGGACTCATGTACATTGTAACAATATTTTACAATAAACGTAGCAAATTTATTTTATCAAAAAATGTAACGGCAATATTTTAAATATTTTTTGATAAATTTAAAGAACACAAAACCGTTAAAATGATGTTCATAATACGAAATGCCATGAACAGCGATGAAATATCGACAGTTTTGCCTGATTGGATTTTGGGAACCAATTATACATTGCCAATTTTAATAGAGCTCGAACAATTTAATAGAGGCATTCGGAAGTCTTTAGTACAAATTTCTCGGTTGCTAACTTTGTTACACTTCACTTAGTTAAGTATTTGTGGTTGGAATTTGTTCATTCTTCTTCTTCTTATTCTGGCAGTACACGCTACGATGGCCACATATGTACATATTATTTATTCATTTAAACTTTATGTACCATACATAAAATATGATAACAAAGGTGGACTTAATGCTACAAGCGTTCTCTGCCAGTCAAACCTTTGG
>DWGW01001328.1:0-11567 GCA_018247775.1 Udranomia orcinus
GGCGGGCGCCGGCGCGAGTCGGGTGTGGTTCGGGATCGGGCCGGTTCCATACGGTTTTTGGTCGATCGCGTGACGCGGTGCGTTCGCGTCGCGTGCCTCGCGCGTCTCCCAACCCATGTCCGCACGAGCCGCGAACGGGCGGCCGTAGGCCACGTTCGGACGGTAGGCGTTAATGCGCGCTTACGAGAACGACGACGTGTTTATGGATTGACGACGTTTGTCTGGACAAATGTCTAATGTTAACACATGTATGGAGTACGCCCACATGGTGGGTGGACCTGATTATATGTGAATAGAAATAGCAGTCATTCTTAACGAAGCCTTAAATTTATCATCAAAACATAACCTTTGGAGAAATTGTATGATCTCTAATTCTAAAATATGTAGTGAAAAGTTTAATATTGGTTATATTTTATCTGTCTGCTGTTTGTCCACTAGCAGTAAAATAATTATTTATTCCCAAGTAAAATTTCGACAGTTAAGAATAACCTGGCCTGATGCAAACAATACCTAGCTTAAAGTATGACAAGGCTCGCTGTGTGCTTCACGAAGCTGAAGACTGCGAAGCGAGACTAAGCCTGCCGTCACCGGTGTAGGGTTCAACCTGAGTATTTCTTCGATTTGTCAAATGTTAGGTCGGTTTTTTTTTCTTATTGTTTCAAAAACAATCGTTGCAAATGTAATAATGTGTTGCCTGTTTTTAATTTTTTTCTCATTTTTATAATAATATTATCTTTCACCATTTTCACTCCAAAATATTGTTGATTTAATTGTGACAACATATACCTAAGTTTGTATATATGCAATTGGAATTGTAAACATGTAACACATGTTTTAAAATACAGCGTCTTCCTTCTATTCCGCTGAGAAAGTTATTCTTGAATAAGGTCTGTTAATTTTTGCAAAAAGTGATTATAATGCAGACATCAAGATGGGAAGATTTATGTTAGACCGATTTTCTCTCAAAATTTGCGCAAGATAATAATACCACATATAACCATTCTACTAACAAAACGTTGACAAGTTCTAGAAGTATCCACGGCGTCTATCCCGGTGCATTAGTAGCGTATGGCGTTTAGTTCCTAATAGTGAACTCCGGGCATGGTCTAGTGTAGGAAGAGCGTGCCCTGTTAATAGCCAAAGCATCCAAAACTTTATTGTAAATATATCATATTAGGTGCGTCTCGACGCGTATTGTACATAGTAGTAGCGTGTAAGCGAATGTAGCCATTATTTTTGTTTAAGCCAATCGGAGGGCGAATTAGCGCTCCCCACTCCTCCCGCCTCGATGTGCAGCGCTCGCAAAGCGTTTGTGGCGCTGCTGTTGTTTATTTAACTATTATTGTTATGTATGGCCGCGTTCCACTAGATGAAATAATTCAGTTGTTTCGTTCAGATCTAACGATAAAGCCGTATATGCTATGCATTCGTTACATTCATCCAGTGGAACGCGGCTCATTTCTTTGGTTATTCAATGTATAATGTATGAAACTAAACGAAGTATTTGTTCTTATATTGTATTGTATTGTATAATTCGTAAAGAAATTGATATTTAATACGTGTATCTAGCGCCGACGTTTTACTGTATTTATTAAGTTCATTGCTTAGTCTGGGTTTACATTTGTAATGTCAATGTCAGTGTAAGGGTATCGCTTGTACTTTCTGTTACTCTGCTACAGATATGGGTCCATTAATTATGTAATTAGTCCCACTTTAAATTTTTAATCTCCTTAACTTGTATCTTTCCGGTGTATTATTAGTTGCTTAATATCGAATTTGTGTATCCTACATTGCTTAACGGTAAAATTATAGTAGCCACTAAACATCAACAAACAGGCAATCCAAGCAACGAACAATCGTTGCTTGTATTATATAAGAATGCATACTACCAAGACGACATACTACCAAGGCGCAACAAATGTACACTCAGCCAAGTTTTTACCATGTTTAGTTTATTGCATTGTGTTCATTATTCAAGTGGAATAAGTGAGCTTTTGATTAGGTATACCATATTGGTACATCCATTGAATGTTAGTCATAGTTTGTTCAAAATATTTCGTCACCGAGCAGTCGACGTTCAGACATTTACATTTTCGTTTATATTGTTATTTATGCTTTACATTTTTCTACTTTTCTAAAAAAAACCTTTCGCATCAGTATCCGGTCTGCATTTCAAGTTTGCAAAATATTTGATAATATAGCGAGATTCGAAGCAACCAAAATTAAAGATATAAAGACAGCAGAAGACTGTGATTCAACAATTCACTTAACTCTCTGCATCCACTTCTGCTTGAAACCTATATTCTGATTTGAAAGAATTGTTAAGAACGTATCTAAACCTCGAATAGACGTTCCATCTTACTTTTATTAGAAGTAACGCATCTGTGATCGACTTTAAGCAGGCTCCATCAACGAATTTTAAATAGATTTTTTTATGTATTCGTTTTAGTATCCTGTCAAGAGTAAGATTAAATGCCTCAAATGAGTCTTGCGAATGAATGTGTTAAGCTTTACTGTAGATTAAATTAAAGCAATTTAATCTTTCTACATCCGGTGAGAGGTTGGTTGTCAGAATCTTTGCAATGTTTCCCTAAAATAATGGTATCGGAGACCATACAAACTACGCTTACATTTATAGCTGAACTGCTCAAATTTGTTTCCTACGACTTTGTCATATACAAGTTAACAAAAACACTTCCAATGTAAGACGAAGCGTTTTTTTTTTGGTAACAAATCTTGTTATAATTATTATGCCAAGAGTATTTTTGTTGGTAAGCTTACAAGTGGTTTTAAGCCGATTAGCGTACAATTCTCTGCTCCTATATAATGCAGTTTCATATTGATTTCGTATGACGAAAAATATTTTTTTTTCTAAAATAATAAATATTGGTGGATGTATAGTCTTGATACATAATATCAGAGTTGCCTATTATGAAGTGAAAACGATTACTAATTAGCATAAATATCAAGAATAGATAAGGACTTTTGTATTCTTCTAGTGCAATCTATATGCTAAAGTTTAATTCTTTAATGGGTTAATAAATAAAGACTGCCATAATAATTTACGCACACTATTTTTATACTTTTTGGTCTGTTTCGGATATAATTAACATATCATCGTCGATTTACTTTCAGCTACGAATGTCCTAGAAGAGTAGACAAAACTGTTGTAGTCGACTGTATGCTAGTATACACAAAACGTAAAAACTTTGTAACAGTTTACTAATATTGATATATTGATTTAATAAAAATTCTATTTAATTGGTGTTGCAATCTGCGTACTTTCTTTTTTAATTTGTGCAAATTGAATTAGCTACGTTGAATTATTCAAGAAATATTGTTGCCTTTTTTATATTTCCTAATATTCTTCAGATCCAATCAATATATCAACAAGTTTTATAATTATCTGCATCCTGTAATCTTAGAGAACGTATAATGAAAAAGCATTTATATAGAGAAGTGATTAAGGAATATACAGTTAACGTAATAATTATAATCAAAATATTGTAATTGTAGTAGCATTCAATGGCAAGCTATTTGTGATAGAATGTATTTGAATAGCGATATTTTTGTAAAGAAGGTTGCCGGTAATGTTATACGATTGACGACAATGGTTCATTAACAAAAAAAATATTGGTGTGGTACATAACATAGCTAATGTTACATAACATTGTTCGCCACTTCTCACATAAAAATCAAGATTTTAACATGTTACTTAACATCCTATAATGTGGAAATATTTTGTAATCCATGCTGTGTAAGATTGTTTTTAAATCAATTTTACACGCAGCGCGGACATGTTATAATAAAAATAATATAAATAGTAATAATTTGCAGTCTGAATATGATAATTTTGTCCAAATACCTCAAATACACTTATATGAGTGATTATGATCCGTGTTGTGTTTGTTTTTCATTAACTCCTGGTTAACATTAACTCCCTGGTATGTCCGTCTGTCGCAGCAAATTGGGCGCGAGTGTCTTTTCGACTTTGTTTATTCAAATTGTAAATTGATGTTGAATATCAAAACTAAATTGCTTATAAAACGAATTTTGTATCGTATCACCTGCATAATGAACTGATTTTTAATCGACGCCGAATTAACGCAGATCTAAGTTCCCAGAGATAACGGGTTAAATAAGAGATTCAACCACATTGCAGCACTGAAACCAAAGACGATTTAAGGGGATAAATCGTTCAAATTGATTTCAATTAGAATCAACTAGAATCTATTATTATTTCTTATCATAGAATCTACAAATCAGTTTAGTTTAGTTTTGGCATAAATATGTTGTTATCTACTAATTCCCACATATGACTAAGGAAAAAACCTTTTTGAATTTTCTCACCATTATTTTAGTTACAGCGACTGATATACGTTCACAAAAAATCGTCACTCATACAAATAAATTAAGAAAAAAAATGTAACAATGTTTAATCTGAAAGGTTAATACTAGCTATCGCTTTATTTATTTTTGTCTAGTATAGCATTTATAGTATTCATTTTTGGAATATTTTGGAGATAAAAATGTATGATGTAATGAAAGCATGTTTACCAAACCAAAATCACTTTTATTTACAAGTCAGTTTTACAATATTAAACGTGTATAATAAGATGACAAATGATAATAAGAAAAACAGTATTTAAAAGTGGAATTATTCTAAAACTTACCATTAATGAACAACATAACATTCCAATATTTTGTACTCTTTAAAATGTGATAAATTACAAAACACAAGACAATGATGTGAATAATCTCACAATAATTACTATGTAAATTAATTATTAAAACATTACAAAAATCCATTAATAATCATATTCATTATAATTAAAAATGTATTCTAGCAAAGATTGCTGAACATAATACAATAATACACATCGTATATAAAACTTCCGTTGCCATCGGCGCGAGTTCACCCGAAGTAAACAATTATTTCACAAAATACATATTGTTTTCACTAATTAATGTCAATCCAATTTGATATATCATTATTATCATTACATATTAAATTAAATTATTCAACCAGATCTCGCAGATTCCTATTACAATACTATTTTTAATGCGTGGAAAACATATTACCTAAACATTATATACAATTTGTGACATCACACCACTATGATGAGGAATTTCTTCATACCTATGGATGTTAAATCTATTGATTGAGATTAATTTATTTGTAATGATCGAATTTTTGCAATATGTAACCAGAAAAATACTTTTAATTTTTTTCGAATAAATCTCATACATATTGTTCTTTGAACTTCTAAAAGTTCAGATAAAACACACAACAACCCTGTCAAAGTAACCCTATATTTGCTATAGGAAGACAGAATTATTTAAATATAAATGCAAAGAACTGCTATGTATTAAGCAATGAATATTGAAATGGAAAGCGTAATTGCTTGTGCTTGGCGAGTGGAAACTCGGGGATTGATGGCAGTCAACTGATTTCTTTTATTATTAATTTAATATAAATATGTAAAACAGGTAATTTGCTAATAAAAATATAAAGACTCCTCACTAAAAAAACAATACCTAAGTAAAATAACAAATAAAATAAATTTAAAAAAAGCAATAATTTAACATTATCAAAATTTATCGAGTACATCACTCGCCAGTGCACGCACGTCATAAATCTATCGAGGTCAAGACAACTGTAAGAAAAACTGTTTTGGTTGGATTTTGGTCTACTTTTAACATTCAAAAAACAAAACAGGAGATCATTTCCACAGAAACTTCGTTTCGGTGGTTCATAAACTAATGTCTCCATTAACTTAAAGGATTCGCTCCTTAGGTCTCGGTGGTTGATCGTAGGCTTGCCATGTAACTTATGGCACATTAAACTAAGTAGTAACTAGAGTATTATCTAATTGTAAGTGGAGGCATCACCATACTTGTTACAATGTGTCAACATACCTCAGTCTTTTTACGATATTCCGCAAGTTGTAAATAAACATCTAATCGAAAACGCAATTTATACGTACAGTCAGTGGCAAAAGAGTCGCGTGCCGATAAACTTAGTTTATCTAAAAACAAATGTAATAAATACAGAATAAGTACAATCGTAGACAAAATTGTTTTGTAAATAAAAATATTCAACCGAAAATTATACGCAATAATTTTTTTCATTAGTACACTTTTGTAGCTGACCATACGAGTACCAAGACTCGCGCGCAATCACGCCGTTTCGCAGCAAAGTTAAGAGGTAAAATGGCTCTTACCGTGTAACATTCCTCGGCATACTTCAACAAATACAATATACTCCTAAGATATATAACTCGTATCAACAAAGAATGTAGTACAAAATGACATATTTCATTTTGTATTCCGCTTACACATCCGCGACAGACAAACGGAACAAAACGCCGCCATTTTGGATTTCATTCTTAATTCACACAAATTAAATCAAAAATGTCATTTACAATTATAATAAAACACATGAGAGCCATCGTGGCACCTTACATACACATTAACCAAAACTCCATTGCCAATTAACATCTAACAATAATTCTGTTGCATTTTGAGCTACCCATTAAAACTAACAGTTCATAATATAAGGCATTGATATCTTATCTAAAATTGATAATTCCAAACAAGAATATTCAAAATTAAATCAGAATATTTCGAATAAATCGCTATAACAGAGTTCTGGTACATGATCGAATTCAATACACAACATTAAATAACAAACAAGCATTCACTATTTTGGATAAGGCTCCAGTTACACTCTTTTCAATTTTCGTTTTATATCACGACTTTGTCCATTTTCACATTTTGAGATTTTGTGGTGTAACTATAGCCTTATTAGCGTACACACATGACACAATTATGTTAAAAGATTTGGACCCACCTTAGTACGGTTTTCACGAAATGTAAAGTGCCACTGGGCCTGTCTCAACTGCTCAATACAGAGTCTTCTATCAGTGGTACTTTGGCCACTTCAAAGAAGATAGTGTGCGAGTACTTATTCCGCACCGTGCTGATAGCCGACTTGGGCTTTTTGTGAAGCGCCGCGTTCTGTTCGAGCGCGATCGGGAGGATGTCCTTTAGTGTGTACCCTGAAAGAAGCATGTTCACGGCTAATTACTCAGGTGTAAGTTGCGTTGTGAAAAAGAATTAAGTCATAAAATGTTAGTGATAATAATTATATACTTCAATAGAAATTTATCCGCTAGATACTACAGACAGATAGAATTGAACAACTGTATCAGTCGGCGCACCTGTGTAGTACTGCAGCGTGGGCGTCCAGCCGCCGAGCGCCTTCATGCGCAGCGCGAGGTAGAGCGCGGCGGCCGCCATCTTGCTGTCGGAGTGCTGCAGCAGCGGGTACTCCAGCAGCCCCTGCTCCAGCACGAAGCGCGCCAGCGTCAGCGTCGGCATCGACACGCGCGCGCACTGACAACATCACATGCATTTCCACTTTGCTCTTTTACAATGGGGACGATAGTTACCGCTATACATACTCGAAGTCATTGTGATTTTAACTCTGGCAGTTCTTGTTTATTTCCTCGAGAAATTTTCGTTCACCGTGTCGTCATAAAATTTAAAATTGATTACTTCAGAATTATAGTTATTCTGAAGACGTTATTAACCTCCTACATTCTAAAGTTAAAATTACGTCTGAGCGCCGTCCGTCGGGTGTATATCGTAGTTAAATACACACTGCGACCATACTGCAAGGATCTTTACTATGACACGTAATACCCGTCACTTTGTACGAGTATTATTAATTTCAAGCATAGCTCGCCAGGTGCGACGACACACAGCATTATTTTGACCGTACTCACTCTCGCATATCGTCGCAGGAAGCGGTAGGAGAGCGGCACGCCGAGGTCGAAGTCGACGACGCGCAGGATGTTGACCTCCATGGCCAGCAGCTGGCTCAGCGTGTACGCGCCGTCGCAGATGTATAGGAAGTCGTCCACCAGAGGCGGGATCCGCTCCTGGAATGTGCAACGTGGCCCTCAGCAACATGGCTCGCAACTTTGCTGACCAAAATGAATCTAAATTTAAACACAAGTTTAAAAAAAAATAGTTTGTTTACAGTTCACCACTGCCAAACTACAATTTCTAAAGCAAGTGAACTTTGCTGGCTTACCTGGCTGATATTTATTTATATATATTTATATTTATTAAAAACAGTCTGATTATAATAGTCTTCATGTATAACAAAGAATATGTGATTAACTACAGGTAAGACATTTGTCACAAACAAGATGGTAAGAGAACTTCATACTATGTAACATGTTTTTGTACAAATTTCATTATTCCTATTTCAAAGAAAAACTATAAATTACTCCTCACATCAAACTTGGAAGCGATAAAGAGAGCCGATGCGCCCAGTAGCTGTAACTCCTCCTTGGTAAGGTGGTCCTTCTCTGGTTGTGTCTTGGTGGATTTGGTAAGGAACAAGTCCACCAGCTTCACAGCCAAATACAGTGTCTCGTGGTTAAGTTCAAAGCTTTCCTGAACCTCCACCATCCAATCCACGAGGAGTGCACGCATCCACGAAGTGATGCCTTTCATCCGTTGAAGGTAATCATCAATGGGGAAAAGCCGCTAAAATAAATATACATTGTAATAAAATGTTAAGGGGAACATGTAAATAATATTATATATTGATCATCTTTAAGTAACTTATAAAAATACAAAGTAGCTTCAAAAGTGTCATACGAAAATGTGTAACTTTTGTATTCATTTGTAGTGAAAATTTAAATATACTACTTGTATTAACTTACTACTACAAGTACTTGAGAAAAGTTTAAACCAGTTGGCTGGTGATAAAAGTGACAACAAAACACTTAAAATAATATTTTTGGAATTATAAACCTTACATTTACATAAATAGCTTATAGTATTAAAAAGATGACATAGCTCACTTCTCTACTCTTCAAATAGTTAAAGATGTCCATAGCATAGTTGGAGACTTGGAGTGTATCACTCCAGTTCTCCTGGTCAAAATCCACAATACCCTCTGGAACCTTATGTGGGGACTCTGTCTCTGGATCCAAAAAGTGATTGATGGAGTCGTCTAGGTTCACCTTGTCAAGTCTTTCAGAAATTGCCTTCTCGTCCTTGGTTGCTTCTGCTGGGCTACTAGAGGGAAAATTAGCTTAAACCACTAATTTATATTTCTAAATAATTAGATAGAAGCCTGAAGCACGAAAAAGTATAGCAGGTTTAGCAATTGGATGGATAATAGTGAGACACAGAAGTTTATTTGGGCAATTGTGCATAAAAGACTATGTTAAGTTAATGTTAAGTCACATCTAACTTTCTTTCTTGTTAACAGTACATGTTAGTGAAGACCTGTTTTAAAACCACAGAGGAGATTTAAACTGTCAGTTTAACCACTAACCAGCATCTCTACTTATCCATACAAAAGCAGTATGGTTAAGTATGCTTCTGCATATGTTAATGCATGAAATTAATAAATAATAAACTGATAAATAATGAAAAATATAAAATTTTTACACATTAATTTATACATCCTAAACAAGAGACCTAATTCTATAGAGGACCTTGTGTTATATGGATATTTTAAATTGGTTTGATCAAAATAAATGTGTGAAAACAGTCACAAATACACTGGTCAGAGGACCATTCGAACCAGACCAAAAGACCTGATCAAATCTTAGTAGAGATAGAGCAGAAGACCTATAAAGGACATACTTAAACCTGTTCTTATATAAGATGATACTAACATGTTCTCCAGTGCTGTCATGTAAAGAGATGGTTCTCCAGAAACATCACTTCTAGCCGATTTGGCAGAGTTGTGACTCTGATTCTGAGTCTCCTTGCCCGTAGACTTCCTCTCTGCATTCTTGAGTATACCATTCTGTGCCCGTGTTGCCACTGGCTTAGGTGGGTCTTTGGCAAAGTGCTTCTGCACTGATTCTAAAGCATTAGTTGCCGCTCTTTGCAACTGCTTAGTCTTAGATGCTTTGCCATTAACTGCCACTGTTTGTGTTTGTGGTTTAACATTCTAGAATACAACATGGTATTTATATGTATAAAAAAACATGTTGGTAATTCTGTAGCAAGCAATTTTTTATTATTAGTATAGATAAAAAAAAAATAATTTGGATACAATGTATATATTCAATTATTCTGGTATTTAAAAAAAAATTGCAAACCCAAAATTTGTCAATTTTTTGATTCTATATGACAAAAAGTTGTTTTATAAATCTGTGTTACAGACAAGATTTATTAAACTTAGCATTTAGCTTGGCAAATATACAATTGTGAAATGTAATCAACAAAACACAACAGAATTTAATAGAACATTTCAGTACACAATTTAGTGACTTAAGTTTTTGCAATTTTAGTTTGTTTTATAGTTAAAAACAAATAACGTTCGATTAATAAGCAACTGAATGATATAGTAGTAGTAATAAAACCATGAATAGTATGATTGTGACAACAGCCTGAAAAAAAAAATTTTGGAGGGAAAGTGCAATGACCTGTTTTATGTCAAAAGACCATTACTGAATAGAATATGGACTGGTGGAAAATGATTAGTAGACTCGTTATGTCAATCAATGGCGCAATTTAAACACATTTAATTAGATGCATCTGAGGTAAATACCCTCATGTTTTTATAAACGCTGTGAACAAAGAGTTTATTAACCTTTACTGTGGGGAGCATTTTTGTCTCCACCGTGACTTTTTTGAGTGGCTGAACCTTGTCTTTGTCGTTGGCTGCGCAGGATTTGTTGAAGGCATTGGTGATATCGCCAAACGCCGCCCTTTTTGCAGTCATGTCTTTTAACGGACTATCTGCTTTTCTCTTGTTTGGCACCTTCAAACTGTCTTTGTAAGTCTTTAGAGTAGCCAGTTGCTTACTCCTTGTCGTTATTCCATGGCTCAGAATACCGTTGAAGTTCTCATTGACGCCGATCGGCTTCGATGCCAATCTGGTTGGCGCCATTGCTCCTAATAACAATATAATGCTCTTATCACGTGTCTACATTAAAACCTTACTTATACGCAATTAAACACAAGTAAAATTGAACACTGATCATGTATAAATCGTAAACAAGTTTCAAATCATCACGTCTAACGACCAAAAATGGAGGCAAAACAACTGAATGTCTATCAATGTATGTAGCGTTAGGCGTTCTCATAAAATAGAGGAATACTTACAGTTTTCAGTCGGCGTCAGCCGTTTTGTAACAAAATTAAACTATCTTAGAATTTACACTACTGAATAACAGCACACTCAAGTAAACTTTATCCAAAATTACGTTATTTCAACACGCAACCGAATAGAGCAATCTACAAAAACCGTTGCTTTGAATCTCTATTGCCAATCGAACGAGCCAATAAAATGTAAGCTCTGATGTCGTTCCTTTTCATGCTATGTGTCAGCTAATTGATCCAAATTTTATTCGTATCTTACGAAGTAATAGTTAAATACGATTGAAAGTTATTTATACACTACATACATTTACAATTAAATGTTTTGCTTTTTAATTATTAAACATTTCTGACCACATATTATATTATATTGAGTGATAAATGATAATGTGAAAAAGTGCTAATAAAAGTTGAAGAAATCGGAG
>DWGW01001329.1:0-11565 GCA_018247775.1 Udranomia orcinus
AAGAAGAGGGGACTTTTTTTAACGTCGGGAAATCCCCACGGATACCCTATCGCCACGAGGCCGGCGGCAGGGTTATGTGGGACTCGAATCTACTAAAACCTGACGGTGTCCTTCCCACCATTGATAGAAGAGGGAACTCTCCTCACACAGGTTTTATTAACTTCCCAGGAGTGATCCCGCAATTTGTAAATTACCACCATGTGCAAAAATAAACCATCTTTGATTTTTCTTTTTTTGATTTAATTGTTTATTTAATATAACAGATAATAAATGGGATAGTCGTGCGTGCGACTAGTCGACTTCGTTAATAAATAGCAAAAAAAAGCAAGTTATCTATTCACAGTCTTTGTTCAAGACACTTAAAGTGAACAGATAGTGATAATTTTTATATCGGTTGTGATAAGAGTTTTATCAGATAAATTATATCGTCTACATTCATTGCAGGTTATTGTTTATTACGGAAACTAATTGTCTTATTCATATATCTCTAATTGACATTGAAACTGTTACACAATTGATAAGATACTAAATTATCAAAGGATGTTCCTTTGATAATCTTGATAATATCGGTATTCTAATTGATATTTAAATTAAACATTTGTGATGAGAAATATGCGCTGTCGTATGACTGTCATATACTAATTACCCTTATTAATTTCTGATACTATGGATGCCATACACACACAAAGAAAACAATGAAAACACCCAGAGTACAGAAAGTTAAATTCAATCAAATTTCCTCTGGGAATCGAATCCAGAACTCTAATGACCACCTTTGCGCTACACAGACCGCTAAAAGTGATATATTAACTGTGATACTAGTGGTGAACGACGTAGAAAGACCGTCTTCATATAAAAAGGGTCATATACTTAAATCTGCATTATAATCCCGCGTGGGTCTTAAGCGACGAGTCTAAGTAATTAAAATGCGGCAAAAAAGTCTGAAGACAATATTTCATATGCGAAGTCCTTTCCCGTTGTCATGGAAGGTGATGAATGAATGCGCGGAAGCAAACGCGAGATCCTTGCATGGGCGTGCAAAAAGCTGAGACCTCTTAAGAAATGACTTTCCGCTTTCAAAGTTTTAAGTCTCAGCTCAGTCTTTGGGTCTAGACTTGTTTGACGTGCTTATTTATGGGAGAGAGACGTTCACGTGACGCTTCAACGTGGCACAAGGTGTGAAATTAATTCGCGAGTTGTTGCAATTTTGGATTGAGTTGATCATTGTTTGATTACGAATAAAAAAAAAGTATAACAGTACCTGTTAGTTTAAAATTTATTATTGAACACATTGTTACATAACGTCGCTGGGCCTGCAAAAGTCGCTATGTGTGTGAAATAATACTTGTAGCTTATCGATGTTTTTAGACCATATTAGTATTGATGTAAAGTTCAAAATGGTGCGAAAGACAATAAAAAATGCACATGCGACTTTTGCAGGCCCAGCGACGATAAGCACTTAGCTTATTATCTAAGATGTCCATAATCTAAATCAACCTTTAAACTGTATTATTGAGCCTATTTTTCCATAAGCATCACTAAGCTTATCATTTAAATAATTATAATCTAAGGCGTAACTATATTAATATTTAGGCTTAGACTTACTCCATTGCGATTTTACGTTTTACGTTTTATTCTCGAATCGAACTCTATCCGTGCAGCGGTGCTCCCTCCTACATTACGTAACTAATAGCGCTAATCCCGAGACAGATGGTCAGCGTTAAATAAATTAATTCGATTATCGGAACGTTCGCTTAGTATCCATCCAGTGTTTATTCACCACTTGCGTTTATCTAGCGCATTAGAATCGTTTTAGATTCGCCAACCGAGAAGCAAAACTGCTGGCGGGGCGTATAAACGTACGCACATACGACGTTTCGTCTCGCGATGCGAGTGCTTAAGCGTATTTTGATACAATGTTGCGGGCACCAATTACGAAAGGTCGTAAGTGCGAGCGAGGTATTAGCCCGTAATCCGACGTTTATCCCACCTGCCCTTGTGGCGGATGGTTAATTACCGCGATCTATCAACAGTGACCTGAGGTCGCAGATAAATGCTTGTTCGCATTGATTGTGAAGACGTATTACGTGTAATGTATAGGATAATGTGTACAGGGCGGTCTGTGTGTGAAGATAACTCTTGTTTGTAAACTGAACATTACGATTAATTAGATTAGACGTCTCGGCAAAAGAGGCACAAGTTGTCCCCGACAAGGTGGACTATGACACTATGAAAGAAGACTGTGGGATACCGCTGGATTCAGAATGCACATGACCGGTCGTCGTGGCAAAAGTTAGGGGAGCACCTATGTCCAGCAGTGGACTCGAAAAGTCTGAGAGTAAGAAAGTAAGTAAGATTAGACGATCATTACGGATTGATACGTATGACACGATTTTTCTGTTTCCTCGGGATAAGTGCTCACTAAGAGTTTTAGTACAACTTTATAGAATAGATCAGCGAGAAGCGATTCTTCTGTTTCCTTTGGATAACTGCTTACTTAGAAACAATTTTTAAGCGAGAGTAGTATCGCATCGAGGTTAGTTGCAATATTTATTAGGCTTCTGTAGGCTTGTGATGCGCTGAACTCCACAGGATTATACAAAAAGAACACATTTGACAGTTTCCACTAACTTTGCACCAGGTTCAAGTAACAGTAACCCCATAGTAGATTAAGAAAAATGTAACATCTTAGAAGGTAAGATCCAATTTCTTTGATTCTCCTGTGCGACATTTACCTTACCCACAAACATAGATTATAGAGTACCATATTCTGACTTCTTAAAATTTCTTAATACTCATTTTTATTGTTACTGCTTTATTTATCGTTATTACTTAGTTTTATTGTTCTCAAAAACACGATCTTTGGTGTTAACCAACTGCTTACATAATGTATTATTAGTCAACCAAGGTTAGAAGCTAAAGAACGCAAAAAGTTAATTACGTATGTAAATGCAAATTTCGCATACGATTATATAATTCATATTTTTCGTTCACTATCTCTGTTTATATTAAAACTTTATCAAACATTCAAGAGTTTATCAAGTTCGGGGCAAGTTATCATTAGTTCACAGATAAATAAAATGAACACAACTTTTTACCATTTGAATTCCTTCTTTAAAAAAACAAACGATAAATTGGCTTCTTGAAAAATTTTAAATGTTGGTCCATTTTGTGGTTCAACTTCAGAGGCACCATAACGACAACAATTTCAATATTAACTGTAGTATTTTTAGTGCTGTGTGATAGGAAAGACGCACTTAATATACCAAGGATAGAATACCTTAGTCCTCAGTGGTAGCAACGAAATAGGGAACTGCAATGGAATATCCGTTTTAAGGGGTTGTTATATACATTTAGACGGCCGAAAATAAGAGAATTTGCCAAATTTTTTTCTGAGAAAACTTTTAATTTTATTGATCTAAAAATTTGTACACATTTTATGGTATCTTTTAACTATACATATTTTAAGATTTAGTATTAATAAAAATAAAAATAGATACGATTTAGTATTAATAAAAATAAAAATAGAGAAATGAGTCAAAAATGAAACAATAACTAGCCGACCCGACGCACTTCGTACCAGCTCAATAATCTCTCCGTTTACTTCCTTCCTACCCCGTCGCCGTTCCTTCGTTTAAATTGACACATTTTTTTTATTTATGAAGCGATTATAAATAAACAAGAACTAAAAAACTAATGTAATGTTGAGTGAAGCTTACCATAATAAATCAATGAAACTGCATTCAAACTGGATTAGCGGCTACTGAGATTATCGTGCACAAACGGACAGACAAACAAACAAACAAAATGTATTTGGGTTCTATTATTTAATAAAGATTCCTAAAATAGTTTTCTCTTACATATTTTCCATTTACAGACAAACAACACTTACCGATTTTAATATGTATAGATGATAAATTGTGATCCTTTCCCAGGTCAACAGAATCATCCTAGCAGTTAAAATTAAAAAAAAAAATTGTAATTAAGAGAGATTAAACCAAAAAAATCATAAGTATACCATACAGCCAGTTTTTTACCAGTTCCAGAGACGTACATAGCCTCAACCATTCCAGAAATCCAGATCCATATTGGAACATTCCAGATCGCTATCGGCGTTCCGGTCGCGACAACACCGCGCCGTAGTTTATGAGCCGTATAGTACTCTCAATAATTTGCAATAGAACAGCGTTTCTCAAAGTATCTTTTATAAATCTCGACCTGAGTATATATAAATTTAACACTTTACATATCGACTTTATGCTTCTCAAGTCGAAAAATCTAGATCAGTGTGGAATATCTTGTATTGGAACTGGGTTTTTGGTTGTTTAACAAATTCGTCGCTTTGTTTACAAGACTCTCATTTGCAACAGAACAACTATCTGTTATATAAACTTTACTCAAATGTACACATACGAAGATGGCAAAGTATACATTTTGAAACACTATTAATCTCTATAAACCTCCGAAATAAAACAACATACAGGGTGTAAATCACAGCGCGCCGAAAAATTGGAAAAACCGAGAGAAAAGCGGTGAAAAATCCCAACGCCATAAGCACCAGAAACATGTCAGGATTCCATATTTTTAATATTCGGTAGTCTGTCATTTACACCGTGTACATAAAAAAAATAAAAAAATAGTTGCAATCATCATCAGCAATCTCAGCAGTAGCGGTTTCTAACAACACACAACAGTTATTTATAAAATATTTATCACCACCAACATCACTCAGCTTATTCCACCACCTTTCGCTTATATTTCTTTCTTGGCATTCATTCTATCAGAGTCGAAAACTTTGAGGACCTCAGCCTTACGGTAAACAGGAAAGTCGGATACAGGAGCGACGCGAATTGTGCGGACACGGCGGATTTACGGGAAAGTCGCCCGCCCAGTCGTGGTGCAAATGTCGCGTGATTTAGTTTATGTGCCGGTAATTAATTTCAAATAACTAGTTCTCCACTTCTTGTGAGCCGCGAGTGAACAACACCTGCGGCTTGCGACTGCGGCTTGCGATTGCGGCCTGCGTCTTAAGCTTGGACTACTTGTGACATCCGTTTCTGTGCGTCCGGTTGACATCCGCGTATATTATCAAATTTATTCTCACTTGACGCATAAAAAGCGAAAATCCATATGTTATTAGAATGGTTTTAATATACCCATGATTTTTACTTGGAAGGATTTAACAGCAGGTTAAATAGGCACGAGCCTCGGGGCGATTATAATAAAATATTATTACAATCTAAGAAAAACACATGTTATGTTTTTGTAATTGATTTACTTACCGCAGTGTTCCAGCTGCTGTGTTCTGGTTTGAAAGTTAAGGGAGACATACTTAACCGCTGCGTTCCAACTTATTCCTCAGGGGTACAACGCATTTGTGGTTTTTTTTTTTATAAAAAAATTTGAGTGCGTTTAACCTCAATCTTGCCTGATGGGAAGCAATGATGAGATCTAAGGTTGTGCACGCAAGCTCAAATAATGCCTGTTCACACTCGCCTTGAAAATCCCTATATTGTACGAATCGGGAAACAGCGATGCGGGGAGGGAATTCCATTCCTTAGCGTCGTCCGATTGCGGATCCGATTGCGATCTCAAAAAGAACTTCGAACCTATCTTGGGTTGTACATATGTCCATGGGCGGCAGTGACCACGTACCATTAGGACCGCATGCTCTTTTGCTACCAATTATATAAAAAAAAACCGCTGCACTTGAACGGTGGAGCTTCGACGCATCGGGTACGCGATGCGACAAAACTGCAAACACTACATAGACAATATAGATAATGCGTATAGTATAGTTGTCATACTATGAAAGATAAACGAGTATTTATTTTCATTAATTATAACAAGATATTAATAATGTATGTTTGTGTCTTTTCGCTGTGTCTAGTTTAAGCGTAAATTTAAAAAGTAAGAGTTAGTAAGTTAAAGTTTATTTTGTTAATTTTGGCATTATAGTTAATGTGAAAATGTTTTAACCCCATGTAATAGAGTTAGTCGCCAAACGTGTGTCTGATTCAATTCAATTTTTTTATTTATTCCTGTGTTAACATAGAGAACGACGACGACGACGATAGTAAAACGAAACGAAAATAATCGTAATTTTATATTTTTATTACATTTACTTAGTAAATAAACATTACACGTTAATAATCCAATGCGTTAATTCAAATATTCTCTGGCCGTGCTGCGATATACAGCAGGCGTAGAAGAAAAAAAAATCTAGGCTGAGATTACAAGTTAAAACATCGCTGAGCAATATCATTGCGCGAACTAGCGGCGATTCACTTGCCAAAACTAACTTGCAGCCAGCCTTGCATAATTTATACCGTTTTGCTCGTACAATTTTATATGGGATGTTCAATTAACTCTAACACTGAAGAATTACAAATATCACTCCTAATTACTTAAATGAAAGAGATATTCTATCAATGCTAACTCACGTCTCACTTCGAGTTACATACATAAGTTAATAAAATATTTTTTTCGCGATCGTTTATCGCTCTGTGTCCGACGAGTGTTCAAAACGAGTAACACGGCCAGAACTATCCCGGTTTGATTAAAGACGTTGCTCGGGGTGGAGATAATATTGTGGTAGAATAGATTTCAAGGATTTATTATTGTAATCTGAATACATGAATGGGATAAAATGTCGTATCAGATTAACAGTATTTTAATACAAGTGAAATCGGTCGTGCTCCTTACGTTTCTAGTATTTATAACGCTGTCATGTTTAGTTGGTTACTAACTGTACATTTATGGTGGGGCTAATAATACGAATTTATCATCACTGCTTACAGTTTGCATGTTTTGTATCTATGCGTATATATAAGAATTACTTTAGTTATGGTTAATCTTTGAAGATGGAATACCTAAATGTTACTTATTTCATTTTTCTTAATTACAAATGTTGTTATTTTATTATTACATCGTCTTAAGGTATAATAATAAAATGAGAAATAAGTATGAAATAAAGAAATGATAGTGATATAAATAACCGAATTATTGACTTTTATGTTCGTAAGTGTTGACCTATTATTTAAATGTACCTACAAACATTTAATAACGTGGATTTAAATATTTTTTTTAATAAATTCATTGTAAGTAAAACTTTCAGAAAGTGTATGACAACATGTCAGTTTCAAAAGGCGCAGAGAACACTCTGGTAAGTAAAAATATTCATCAAACGTAAAAACTAAAGACAAATTATTTATTTATTTCAAGCGGCAATAGCCCAATGGGTAGTGTGTCGGGCTTACAATCGAGAGGTCATGGGTTCGATCCCCACTCCCCCATTGCACTATTGACGTGAACCCGCTCCTAACAAAAGCCTTCGAACTTAGCAGATGGGGTTAGCAAAATTACTAGTATGTTTTGAAATGGTAGTAATTTTTATGTACACTTTTTATACACTATTTTATTTATTTAATTCACTTAGTGTTTCAACAATACTACATAGAATACTATACAACACACCTGCAAATCTTCGCTCTTTGTATATAACATTAATATAATAAGACAAACAAAGCACAACTAGCACTAGTTGTACATAATTTATACGCTATTATAACGATCGGCACTTTCTAAAGATATCCGGCGAGTAACAAGTGTATAAGTGAGTAACTAATAAGTTAAACCTACGGTTAAGGTTACATTATACCCCATAATAGAGTCCGAACAAAAGCCTCTAAATACAGTAATAAACCTCAGGCGACAGATGCTATAGAAATATTATCGTTTCAATAGCAAGAAATTGAGTCCTCTTCGGCTATTTATGAGCGAGAATATAACACATTATATTGTAATTGTACGTTAATCACTTCGCTTGTCTCGCATATCCTATTTTTTAGTATTAAAGAAAAATAGTATCCACGTGTAATTTCAATACGTACTAATAATTTTATTGACCCCTCCAGCTAAGATCAAAGACTTGTTGTTGAGCATCGAACCCACCACCTCTCGATCGTATGTTCGACACACTACCCATTGGGCTATTGCTGCGATGCGATATCATATGTAAATTGAATTGTACAGGCCATAGGCAGCGACAGGAACATTCCAGACTGGGTGCTGAAGAACCGTGCCAAATTACTGACGTCGATGATCAAGGTATACCACGGTGACCTGCAGTCACTGGCGGCCAGCATGGAAGACCAGCGCCGGCTGTCGGAGAAGCTGTACCAGATCTTCGAGACCTATCTACCAGTTTTACAGTACGGGTGTCACATATTCCAGCGGGTACCAATGTTGAGTCTTCCGAAGGTAAGCAGTGCTTTCTATGTTGACTATTAGTAAAATGAAATAATGGAAAGAATTGTATATGTAAAACCATAAGAGTGCCGCTTGACATGGCTATTTGTGTTTGCTATGGTATGTTGTATTTGACAGATTTGATATATATGACTTTATATATGAAATAGGCAAATGAAGGTTATGAAAGCAGTAGCAGATGAACAGCAGATATGTCGTTGATGCAAAAAAAGTTATGTTGATCTGCTCGCTACCAAAGTTCACAGGATTTGCTAGGCCCTTCTGAAGTTTTCCTGTTCCAGCCGTTTCGGAGTCTATATCCATCGCCGTTTATGTACATAGATACATTAGAATAGCACATATGCTATAATTTATAAACATATTGAATAAATTGGCCGCAATTTAACGATAAGTTTTAAGTAATTCGGCAAAAAATGCAATCCTGCTTAATATATAAGGCGGACAAAGCCGCGAGCAAAGGCTAGTGCGTTATATTATAAAAACATTTAAGGCCCTTATTTCAGCTTATGAAAGTCTTTTCAAAGATCAGTACAATCAGATCTTACAAATTATTTAATATTTATCCTAATATAACTTACAGATGACGCGGCCAGTTCTAATATAAGAAAACTACCAAACTAGCATACAAGTGTTGTGATTTTCTTTAGTTATATATGAGTTATATCCCAGCTATCCATTACAAGCAATAAACGTATATTTATGGATACTTTATCGTGTGTCGACAATCAAATTATATTTAACGTGCCAGTTTTACTCGATGATAACGTCTTCAAGTGGTTATTTACGATTCTTATCTGATTAATCGTAACACGCTACAGCATATATACAAATAGTGGACAACGAACAATAATTCTCAAGATGATGCTTAGCGATGTGTTGCTTTAATTTTTTTACACTTACCTACATAAGAAAAATTTAATAAAAAAATTTAAACGTTATAGAAATGGTACGGTAGTATGTCTATACCATTTTTGTACGGAAAGTAATTTATTTTATAATTTCTCTCAAATGTCCACCGCTGATTAATTTGTTTATTTTATCCTTTATTATTATTAGATTATAATAAATTATAGCCATAGAAATAGATTATTGCTAAAAATATATTATTATTCATGATAATATTTTGTATTGTATTTCTGACTATCACTATTTCTAGGTTTAAACGACCGATAGAAGATAATCTAAGTCATACAAATAAATGAAAACATTACGGAAATTTGCCTAGAAACGACGTCAGAAATATTCACATAAAACATTTCCCTTTTGCTTCATAGTGCATAGTGCACCTTTCGGACGAAATCGACACATTTCGAAAAAATCGATTTTTCAGTTACGATCGTAAAATGACTTTATGCGATCATATCTATCGTTCCGTAAAAAATAAAATGCCACATTCGGGCTGGAACGGGACAAAGCTGCAATATCGGAAGTAATTATTTTTTACGGAACGATATATATCATCGTCTAAAATCTTTTTACGATCGTAACTCAATAATATATTTTTTGAAATGTGTCGTTTACGTCCTAAGGTGCGCAAAGCATGAGTAAGGAAGCAAAGGCACAAAGTAGAATTCTAATAAACTGGAGTGGGCAAGTGATCCCTTGTTAATCATCGATTAATTAATTAGCGCGGGCCTCACCCAGGCTGCTCGCTTCGTTAAAATTTATTGGCTGAACTAGCAGCGCAACTAATTAGGGTAATGTAAGCAGGCGCAATTCCCAGTCGGTTAGACGAGAAACATGTCTGGCTTGGAAATGTTAACGTTATACCGTATATTTTATTGCTAGCAAGAGCATTATTTCCATATATAATATTAGCATTGCCCCGTCCTGCATTATAAAGGAGATAAAATCTTAGACGGTTCCACATATCAAAGCATTCACCTTTTTTCAAGAGATTTCGGGATCAAAACTACTTTGTTACAGGGGAGTACCCTAAGGCCCAAACTCTTTATCTTCAAACCCAATATGGTCTAAGTCGGTTCAGCGATTTAAAAGTGCAAATGTTACAGACAGAGCTTTCGCGTTTTTAATATTAAGATTAGGTGTAGAAAACATTGAATGTGTGATGTGAGTAGGTAAAGTAACGAGATAAAAAAGGAATTCAAAGTTGAGCATGAATAAATAATTATAAGCATAAATTACTGTGTCCTGATAAACAATGATTTATTGAAGTTTTCACCTACTGTCCCACTTCGCACTTATATTTTTATAAATAGTCTTCTTCACATACAGTATATATTGTTAAAACTACGCAATGGAATTTGAGTTTGGTGCGGTTTTCATCAATTGGACCTATTTATCCAAATAGGAACTAACGAGTTTCCTCTTATTATTATTAAAAATGTTGATGATTTTCAACAATATTATATTTGTATACATAGAGAAATTATTTTGTGCAATATTGTACGTAGATTTTATTAAAAATATAAAAAAAAATTACAGTATACAACATTTTGACAAAAATGGCTTTCTCTCAAAAATGTCGTTGTGTGGGTTAATTTTGTTTTGCATAAGTAAGTCCAATTGACAGATTCAAAGGGGAAGGTTTATACAGTGGTATAATTAAAATGAATTTCCTAGAACATATTAGAAATTGAAAATGTAGGGGCCGGGTTCGACCATAATGACTGTAGCCATAGTATATATAATAAAGAACGCAAACGAGGCTAGGGTTAACAACTAGTACAGTATAAAACAGATATTTGATTTATGATTATATTTCAGAGTGTCACATCAATTTATATGGAATCAATGCAAATATTAGAACATTGTCGGAGAAGCAAAGGCGTATTGGGAGGAGTCGTGTTATATAATAACAAGTGAGTATTAAACATTATATTCGCTAATATTAATCGGAATTAGACTATGTTTAAATCTGTAAAGTTATATGAACTTTTTGTTACCCTTTAAATTACTGTTTTGATCTCTACCATTATGTGAAATTGACCAATAAAGATATTTTAAATAATATAGACGTTTATAATTAATAAACTTAATAAATTATTCGTATGTTAATATACGAGAATCCAATTAGATTTACATGTAGCATTCAGCAAAAAACTGGAACAATAATGAATTAATCGTAATGATATCATAGTCATTATCATCATATCGATGATCGCCTTGGAATAACAAGTCATCCACGACATACTTTCTATAATCATCGTTCAATCGTCATGATTCGGCGTCAGAATAATCGCGAGCCAGCTGCCCCCCGGGCTGACGTCGTACCTGACGGTGGTGGACCCGTACCGCGTGAAGTCGCCGGCGGAGGGCGTGGGCGGCGCGCTG
>DWGW01001330.1:0-11562 GCA_018247775.1 Udranomia orcinus
CGCCATTTAAAAAAAGAAGGACTCTGAAACGAAAATTGAGGTAGTGTGCGATTTTTTTGCTCTCGAGTGTATTTGTGAGTTTATGTCCTTCAAGCGAACGGAACGAATTTTTGTTGCTGTTGTAGAAAAGCTCATAAATAAGATTTATATCTTGGGATGTCTATAGCTTTCGCTTTAGACATCCCAAGATGTACAACCCTATAGTGTGAAGTATGGAGGCTGCGGCGACCGAAGCCGAGCTATTGTGCCCGCAAGGTCAGCGTACCAGACAGCCAGCATGGCATTTTGAGGCCAGATTTTTGTACGTGTAGGCTTATCTACCTCGCCTCGTAATAATCCGTATAGAATAAATGTTAACAATGTGTTACAGAATAACTTGAAACTGAATTTAATGATTTAAGTCTTATCTCTAACAACTATGTGTTTGTTCTGCTAAATAGTTTGTTTGTTATATAAAATAAATTAGTTAATATTGTGGTTCTATTTCGATAATTTAGTAATGTCTATTAATTCTACATAAGTATTCTCCCTTTTCTCAATATTGTATGGCATAGATGTATGTATTAAAGTTTATAAGTTTCTAACAATTGTAGCGACATCTGTTAATCAGTAGCGGAGGTAACTAAGTAATTAGAAGAACTATAACTAAAATGTTCCTGTTACAGTAATTATAACGTATAAAAGTGTTTGAATTACTTAGAAGCAATAAATATTGTATAGGAAGGATATAGCTGTAGCATTAATAAAGCTAGAAAAGTGAGCAACAATAAAATAAGCCATAACTTTCAATGTTCTCGGTGAAGTGAAAGTCCCCGCTTATTATCATAATTTCCGCAGCATATTAAATATCCGAACGAATTGATCGATTACGGATTACGACAAAAAGAAAGCTTACTTAAGATTTAATTCATTCAAATACAAATACGATTTATTTGTAATTGCCCATCCGTCTTCAAACTTTGAAGGCGGATTAAATTCAGTGCATTTTTTTATATTACGAATAATCATTTAATACACTCTATTTGATTACGAATCAAGAATCAATCAAAGAAGAGAAATCTCTTATATTACTGACTTATTTAGACGATTTCACTTTAAAAGTTTCGATGAGCTTAGTAAAAGTAATTTAGTTCTGTAATCAAATAAATTTAAAACCTATTCACATACATGTGTACGTGAATAACAATTACGTCAAAAAGCTACATTTTTGGGATTTTAGAGATTAACTCTTAAATAAATAAACTCTAACACGTTGTTGCGATGTCTAATAAAAATTACTTCATTAATTGAAGCCGATAGAAAATAAGTGTTTTTGCGATTATGATAGGACAGGAAAGAAAGAAACCAGTATTATCTATGAGCATGGACGTAATGGACATAAAAATTGAAAACAAATGACGGGGATAAGATTTAAAAAAACAAAAAAGTTTAATCTGTTGTGGATAAGACCCGAGCGATGGACATCAACATTTAGTATAAATTACCCCTTTATTAAAAACGTTACTCAACGCTAATTCTAAAGTTAAAAAACAGAGCAATGAAGCGAAGTTGATAGCAAAAGAACGAAAAAAGTTAAAAGGTAAATAGCCCGACACCGGCACGTTATCTCATTTCCGTTGTTATCTCATAAATGTTTGTTCATTTTTGACTGTGCCTCTAACTCGTGGTTAATATAATATTACTTATCTTTAACGCATAGTAATCTGTAGCAATAAGTTAACTTATTTATCGAGTGAGATACTCTCCACGTTAATCCAGTTTGAAATTGAATGACTATGCAAAGCTATGTTAGTTGCCAACAAAGATCCGTATAGAGTAGATCATAATAAAAAATAAAATAAGAATTAAGTTAATGCAATGTTCACGAATAAAACTGAATCCCTTAAAATGATCCGCCATGAAATCCGACCAATAGATACGAGGGGAAGGAAAGACAAACAAATGTAACAAAAGAAGAAGAACTAAGAAGATTTAATACAACACGTTCGTTGTAAGTTATAGGACAATAAAACAAAATAACGGAAATAATACAGGATAACGGAAATAAGTAACACGGTAAAGACACGTTCACATTAACATATCGTTGTGGACGCGGAACAGTGTCGGTACCGGTATCGTATTGAAAGTCACGTCACGCGCTATACTATGTGCATTTGCCAATTGTCCACTTGTATATTTCGCTAATACGTCTGATGCGGAGTTTTTGCATCTCATTAGGGCGCATTTAGTCCATATACAAGCGTATGTTAGCCAAGAGGAAATTATAAAGTGTAATGTGTTCTCAATTATGAAATTTTAGGTAAATTTCCTAACAGGAAAATTTATAATGAAGAAATCTATAAATAATATGTACCTACATAAATCGCATAACGCATGTTCATTCCAGAAAGTGTACCCACATTCATTGAAAAACAAACAGTTGCTGGATAAAAAATAGAATTGATAATAATCTTTCGTCTAATTATTAGCAGATTGTAAAGATTCTATTCATAATTTATGTATTGTTTATTAATGAAGGATAAATATTAGCTACTTCGCGGGTAATCGAACAAGCAATACTTGAAACAGTAATTTCACTGTTTGACCATTACGGTCTTATACATTATCGTCTTAAGTGTCAACTTTAAGAGCTATCTAAATGTTTATTAATGTTATTTATACACGTGTAAATTACAAATTAACGTCACAAATTGGACATGACTTTCTCAAGACATTGAATGAGTATTAAACGCGTTTTTCTTTTCTTCCAGGTTAAAGTTACACAAAAACAACCGAATAGCAACGACGAGAAGTTCATCAGGTCTCTTACGAAGGGAGACTTCTTCGGCGAAAAAGCATTGCAAGGGTAAGTTCGGTAATTAATAATATTCAGTACAGTAAGGTAAGGGGCCACCCATCACGCCTTATTAAGAAGGGAGGGGGTCGAAAAAGTGGAGGGAGGGAGTCGGGGGAGGGTTTCTAAATATGGTGACGTCACAATCCAAAATAAATTGTACCTATCATTTGTTTCTTCTTGCCATTTGAGTTCAGAATTAGTATCGGTATCGGGAGATAAGAATTCAGTATCGGGATATTATGTTTCTTTCATATTTGAATTGTGATATGTTTTCAAAGTGACAGGAGATACGACAAGAACATTAAAATACATTTAAGTAAAATCAAATCAGATAGAGAAATTTTTACTTACCATCAAGTGAGATAGCTGTCAAACGCATGCCTATAATCATGTAAAAAAATCATTGATTCAACTGATAATTAAGTGACTATGCAATTTAGATGATTATGAAAAATGAGTGAAGTAATTTGCTTATTATATCATCATTTCTGTGTATCTTTTTTTCGTCAAGAAAAGCAGCTTAAGACATTGAATCCATTAATATGTTTTAAATGCACTGTGCATCGCAATGGACACAAAAATAAACTGTTGAAAGTCGATTAGAATCCATTTGGCAAAGTCTCAGACGGGGCATTGCCCGTATAGGACTATTTTTATATTTGCAAATCTTTCGTTTATTCCCCTCATTCATACGAAACATGAATAAAGAAGTTTATTTTTATCGGTCGTACCTACAGTATGTTTAAAAGTAAATTCAAATATACCGTTGGTTGGTTATTCACTAACAATAGCTAATTTTTTATTATCATTTCCAAAAAGAAACCAAACGTCGATATAAAAGTTTTCACTTCAATTTAATGATAATAATTTTCTCTTTATTTTTGCAAGGCATGATTTAAATATTGTTTACGTGTCATGTAATTTTGAACATATCACATACACATAGGAAATGGTTTTTAAATCTTAATTAGGATATGTGTTGTTTTATTTCATTCTAAGGCTCCAGTGAAATTAGCTTAACTTGTATACATGATTATTGTACTTACTCGTATGTAACACGAGAATAACAACTAGAAACATGAAAATGGTATTCTAATATTGATGCTATTAAAATTTGCAAAAGGAATTTCATCGTTCAAAAGAATTACCGATATAATTTTATTAAGTATGTAAAATATATAATTATCTGCTTATGTAACCGGAATCACTGGTATTATTTTTACATTAAAAGATTCAAGATACTCGACAATGCAAATACAAACTTTCGCTTTCTCTTTATGTCGTTTTTATACTTTTCTATAAGTACGGTATATTGCTTAATATACGAGTATATTGCGTTAATTAATTAAAAAGTCTAGGAAAAAAAGATAAATTTATTTAAATTATATTATGCAGGTGTGAACGATGTGTACACAATACGTCTACCTTACAGCTTTCTTACTGTTCAAGAAATAATTATGAAATTAATGTGTGTTTAACTATTTATACCTATAGTAATTAGTGTTTTGGAAACGTAAATGCTACTTTCAATGTCGGGAATCCGATTTTAACTTTGTATATTCAGTCATATTATAATAAATTTTACATGCTTTACTTTTTAGTGGTAGAACTTAAAAACACTCATTGGGGGCAGTGATTACATATATGTAGATAGATGATGGTGTTGCCATTGGTTGGTAACATGTGTTCGGTGTGGTAGAGTATAGAACACTATCCTTTACCACACCAAAACGTTCTGACTTAGCCCTCATGAGTATCAACGCCCTTGTCGACTTGAGAAAGAACCATTGGCGGCAGTGACCACTTGCCATCAGGTGGAGTGCATGCCCGTACTTTATACTCTTAATTGCATTATTCTAAAACGTATTTTATTATATTTTCCTATTACAGTGACGACCTTCGAACCGCGAACATTATATGCGATTCGCCAGATGGCACCACTTGCCTCGTGATCGACCGCGAGACTTTCAACCAGCTGATCTCCACTCTCGACGAAATACGCACCAAGTATAAGGATGAGGGTGAAAGTAGACAGAGGTGAGTTGTAATATTTTATGTAATATAGTATCTTTATCATATATCATCTTAAGAATGCCACCAAGGATCAAATAACCATTTGAATCTTACGATTAAAACTGTAACTAGTGTTAATATCTTTAAAGTAATATAGTATAGTATGTATATTATATATTGTATTAAGATTGCAAAGTGTCCCAAGATCAAATCACAATATGACAAGCAACAATTTAAACTCAACATAAGTTAGTATATTTAATGTAATATCTACAGTATAATATGTTTAGCATATATTATCTTAAGATTGCAGTGACCCAAGATCAAATATCAAATGATCCTACAATTACAACTAAACAAAGTCAATAATATAGCCTTAAATTACAAGACACAAGTCCAAACAAATTGTGGTTGTTTTTATCGCAGATATTCTTATTACCGAATTGATCAGAATGTTTTAGACTGTCAAGTGGCCAAAGATTATTTGTTATAATTTATTTTAAATGAACTAAAGCGCCCTAGAACTCCATTGATATTACAAAAGCCATGTGATTCTAAAACAACATGATATGCGAGATTAATTAGTAGACTTAGATTTTTCTAATAGTCGTTGGAATACTTCAGCAAATTAACATAATTAAATCAATTGTCTTGAAATGCAGATAATAACATAATTTTCACATAACAACACGTAATTATATTATTATAATGAGTGAATAATCGTTATTTTAATAGGTACTCGTACGTGACATTTCATTGTAGTTACAGTTCAAAGAATTTAGTAACAAAATTACTCAATTAAACATTTATGTTGCTTGTCAATGAAAAAATATACCCCGATAAGTATTCTTACTTCATATTTCAGCTTGTTTTTTTACTATACAACTTCTATTTTTAATCTATAATCGTATTTGTAGTATTCACATTATTAAGAAAAGTGTTTTACACGGCAACCCACTATCCATAGGTCTACAAATAAGAATGCTAAAAAAACTATTGTTTAAGAAACAATCGATTTTATGAATTCAATTTACTTACGTGTATGTATATGTATAGTTTATATATAGGTTCTATTATCCAAAATGCACGATATTATAATATAGTAACGGCTAATAAAAAGGCCACCCTAATTTACACTATACATTTACATTCAGTTTTAAAATTAAAATAAGTTATAGGATTTTAAGTAAATTTATCGTACGTATAGCAGAGACATCTGAAGATTGGAACTAAATGTTCGAAAACAGATATATTAAAAAAAAAATTGGTGGATCGTTTTTTTTTGTTCGTAAGTATTTATTCTCATGTACATGATTGTAGTATTTATGAGAATAAATTCTTTTAATCTAACGCCGAGCCAGACAAAATTCTATTACAAAAACTTCTTACACAAAACCAACAATGACCGTAGCAATAAGCGTGCGCAACGGCTATTAACTTGCTTCAAAACATCGACATCAGCCTATGTCAAGTTCACATTGAACGCCGGAACCATAGAAAGGAGAAATAATAGAATGGCAATGTGGGCGGGGCTGGCGTGCCATGCCATATGCCCAAGACTTAATATGCGCATTGTCGGCTACCAAGAGGCTAAGTAGGTTTGAGACTTGGGCAAATCAGATCCCTTTTTATGGTACTTTAGGATTTATGCATAGTGCTTATTGTTGTATTATATATATTATTGTTGTTGTATATAACAAAACCAAATATTATTATGTAAATAATTACATCTTTTTAATAGAATATTAATATGATCGTCAACTGTTTCGAATTACAATGGTCAATAAGGGCGATGAAATTTGAATGGCCTACTACTGGCAAATGTATGCCAATAAATATGCACAAATGTATGTATACGATCATGGAAACACATCTAAAAGTAACATTCAAAATTATCAAAAATCTCCAACTATATAGTATTGAAATTTATACATGACATAATGGTTTAAGAGGAAAACAAAGGAAGTTGTAGGAGGACATTAGTTACATTAGTCTCCGTACAAAACTTGTGTTATTACTATTCTATAAACTCCTATTTCTATGGCCGATACTGAGTTTTAAGTTTGACACGCACAACAATGGATTTCACTTGAATACAACCACAATGCTATTGTGTTACTAAACTTACTAAATCTTTATCTATTACGACACGTTCGTTTGTATTTCGGCGCTTATCTTAATGTTTTATCTAATCCCAATTTTCTGTTTGATGCAAAACCCTAATAAGGATTCCGATGGTAAGTGCGATTTTGAAAACTAACTTAATTAGAAGTTGGACACTTTTTTTAGACTAGTAGAAAATTTATTAGCTTCATCTAAGTTCGTCGGCTTGTTAATACAAGCCAATAGTGTGTGTTCACGTCTATAGTGCAATAAGGCAGTGAGGATCGAACCCGTGATCTCCCGATCATAACAGTAACAATTTTACTTAAACTATATAACTAATACTTTCGCTGTCGACGAGTATCTATCAATGTCAGCGACTTAATAAAGAGAATAGTAATGAAAGAGTGGAAGTAAATCTGAAGCAGGTTATTAACTTTCCTCTTTGGCATAGAAAATTCTCGTTTTTTCCGAGACGCATTGAGATACAGTGATTATGATTCCCGCGTTTTTGCCATTCAGCTTGCGAACGTCGAATTATAGAATACAATAAGGCTTGAAGATTGGATTTGAGATACAGACAGAAATCTCAATTTATAATATAGGCATAGAGAGAAATAACAATTATGGCTGAATAAAATAATAATTATTAATTTTCATTTAATTGCAATGAATGTTCTTCGCTATAATTCAAATTAGTGTTGTTGCAAATTCAATTATAATTCGCGAGTATTCAATTATTATTAATCATCAATTTTAGCTGCTAACATTATAAATGACGCAATCGATGAATTCAAAAAGGGTATATTTCTAAAGTTATTGATAAATTGCTATGAGTATGACGCGATTTTAGTTTTGAATCATTTAAATCAAAAATTTAATTATGAATATGTATTTACAGACTCAACGAAGAATTCGCCAATCTGCGTCTCTCAGATCTTCGCATCATCGCTACCTTGGGTATCGGTGGCTTTGGCCGCGTGGAACTAGTCCAGATCCAAGGAGACTCCAGCCGGTCGTTCGCGTTGAAGCAGATGAAGAAAGCCCAGATCGTTGAGACCAGACAGCAGCAGCATATCATGTCCGAAAAAGAAATCATGTCGGAGATGAACTGCGAATTCATAGTGAAGTTATACAAAACATTCAAAGACAGAAAATACTTGTACATGCTAATGGAGACTTGCCTTGGCGGCGAGTTGTGGACAATTTTACGAGATAGAGGTAAGTGTCTTTATTCTATTTTTTCATTAAAACAGATGCAAGAAGAATCAATCTATATTATCCCAATCAAGATGTCCCTAAGGAAATAGAAAATTAGTTTTCCATGTCTAAAGAAAAATCTTAGTTGTTAACTACTGGCTGCAGTTCATGGCACAATTATGGAAACACAAATCAAAACTATAATGTTGGTTTGCAATAAATAGACTTATTACTTTATCATTTGAACGGAAAATGACAATACTGGTATCATTGATCTCAGCCTATATTATCGTAGCCTTTTGAATTATCCAATATCACGTAAGTATTTGAAGAAATCTTCGACGTCACCTACTGCTTTGGCCGTGAAACTAAACATCTTTGAAAATGAAGATATATTAAAGACGATGACAAAGTTTATTTGCAATGCTCTCTTTAATGCTAGCGCTTACTTAGGGTCAAAGGATTAGCCTAGCTATCCAACGAGGTAATGTTGCCAGCATTCTGGGAACTCATCCGGGGGACAGCAGTTTGGGTGTAACCTTTTTCTAATTGTATTTTATACATAGAACTAATTATTTTATGTCATATTGTACATAGATTTAACAAATATAAAATAAATGCTCTCTTTATTATCTTTTCCAGGTCAATTTGACGACGCCACTACGCGGTTCTACACCGCTTGTGTTGTTGAGGCTTTCCATTATTTACACTCTAGAAATATAATTTATAGGTAAGTTATCACCTGTATAATAGACAATTACTTACAGGTAATGATTATCTGCAATGAAAGTAATGCAATTATTATCTAGCAAGATGCTGTTATATTTCCATTCACTAAATCGTCTCAGTACGACGCAGATACATACACGAAGATTTCAAGAAACACTTCTTGTTTCCGAAACTAGCTTATGCCCGTTCGAAATCAGTCAGAATAAGCCAAAAATATACTTCCAGGCGACTACAATTACCTACAATTACTTTGGTCGTAGGAGTTTGGTGATAAATTCATTTTGGTTTTTTATACATGTTCGGCTAAATAGCAAATAGATAGAACTTAGTTAAGTTATATTCAAAGTTAACTTAGTTCTATAAACAAGGTCTTACGATGTGATTCTTCTTGATTTCCAGGGATCTCAAACCGGAGAACTTGTTGCTCGACTCCAAGGGCTACGTGAAGCTGGTCGACTTCGGGTTTTCGAAGAAGCTTCAAGCGAGCCGCAAGACCTGGACCTTCTGTGGTACTCCGGAGTACGTTGCTCCCGAAGTAATCATGAACCGAGGACATGACATCAGCGCGGATTACTGGTCTTTAGGTGATTATTTTAACTTTTTGAAATAACTTTCATTGACCCCTTGATTTTAATGGACGTAAGGATACTTATGAGAATGATAATGAAGCTTTTATTCATCATAGGCTAAGAACTACCAATCAATAAGTGTAAACAATACAGAAATTTATGTCGCAATTTCTGTCGTAGTCTAAACTTAGCTAAAACGTCTAAACTTTTTACAGATACCAGTGGTCTTAACCGTCCTAAATTGAACTTTGCAGGGGTATTAATGTTCGAGCTCCTAACTGGATCTCCGCCGTTCACGGGCGCGGATCCGTTGAAGACGTACAACAAGATTCTCAAGGGAATTGACGCCGTGGAGTTCCCGAGGTGCATCACGCGCAACGCTGCTAATCTCATCAAGAAGCTTTGCCGCGATAACCCCGCTGAGAGACTCGGGTACCAACGAGGCGGAATCACTGAAATACAGAAGCACAAGTAAGTGTGGATATAAATAGGTTTAAGAATGTTTATTTCTTATAAGGATAACATTTATCACTTACATAAGAAACAGTAAATATTACAGTTTTTAAAATAAACAGTAAATATAGCGTAGGTACTTTGAAAATATAATAAAACCTGGAGGTAGTTACAAAAAAAGCAGTGTACGTCTAATACGTCACAAAGATTGCACACGGTGACCAAAACTGGATGTGCCCCTGATCGTATTAGTTAGTATTAGTAGGTTATTATGTGTGTTTATTTAGTTACTAGGATATTTGAATGACTTTGTTAACACAAAAAAGAATATGGCACTGGTATACAACTGGTATTGATGGTATGCGAATTAGATAAAAGTTATATTCTGAATGCGAAAACTTAAAATTATTACCATTCTTATATTTTTCCTATTCTTATGCTATTCGCAGTGTCTTTAAATATATTGGTTTAACCAAAAATATATAATAAAATTCAAAAGCAATCACTCTCGCTTTTTCTTATTCCATTCTTCTTTCTTATCTTCTTCAGCTTGTCTTTTCGGATTACGCACTTGTATTTAACACACCACTATCTGTTGCTCATTGCAGATGGTTCGATGGCTTCAACTGGGAAGGCTTAGCCCAACGGACCCTGGAGCCACCGATCACACCAGTAGTCAAGTCTGCTGTGGACACCCACAACTTCGATCAGTACCCCGCGGACGCTGACGAACCCCCGCCAGACGACCTGTCCGGGTGGGACGCCACTTTCTAACGCGATCCCGGGATTAATGGTTAAAAGGAAAATTCTAGGAGGAGAAGAAGCAAGAATCGGTCTTGTTACATCTAAATATATAGAATCGCTTATTCATACCTATTTATATTGTAAATATTTCTTTTTACGTTGTTTGTTACTCAGTCACAGAATATCATTTGGATCTTAAGTAAAAGGCATTTTATATAAAAGTTAAGAAAACCATTTAATTATGATGCACACAAAAAGATAAAAAATAATAAATAATTTATATCATTCTAAGAAATGTTAAAAATTCCCTATTTATATTTGAAATTTTATGAATTTATTATTGATTATATTGTATTTGAAATATCCTAGTAACAAAACGCTTAAAAAGAAATATATAATCTCATGTGTTTATGAAAACGCGCAATATTGTCGAGTGAAAACTGAATTATTACTAGTTACTTTAAATCTTAAATCAGTTGCAACCAATATAATAAAGAATTATAACCTTGTTCGTAGTACATCTAATGTTATATAAATTATGCTTATTAAATGTTTAAACGTGAATGAAAAAAGTGGCAAACTTAGATTAAATTGTATTATGCGGCATTATTAAACGGGGGCTGTCCATATAATTACGTTAGTACATAAGTACCTAGTTAACTAGAGATTCCCTAGACCATCTAGTTCCCTAGATCTAGTGAAGCACGAAACATTTTTGGTAAATAATTGTAACAAAAAAGAAAAAACAAATACAATCCTGTGCGTCTTTCCGCCTTCTATTGGGTTATAGACGACACAAAAAATTATTAAAGCTGTAATTGTTTTTCCAATGTTTTCATGATTTTAGTTAATCTGTGGTGATTATGTTATATCAATTATTTCAATTTCCCTTCTTAATAATCAGTTATAATAGTA
>DWGW01001331.1:0-11558 GCA_018247775.1 Udranomia orcinus
AAAAGATTAATATGTAATTGACCAGTTACCGTTCAATTAGTTATTCCCATTAGGCCTCTACCGGTGTCAATATGACGAAGACGGGGACGAGGACGGGGACGTGAATGAGGCGGTACGAAGTGCGCCAGGTAAGCTAGCCATAAATAAAATTAATTTCCAAAATAATATCTAAAAATAAAAAAATAATAAACCTGGCAATATATTTAAAAAATTGTGACAATTAGTTGTCACTTGACAAATGACAACTAACTGACTGACTATTGTATTTATGTGAAAGATCAACATAACCTTTAAATGAAAGGTTTTAACTTTGTTTTTAAATAATGTTTCAATAGTATCAAATCAGATTTGAGTTGAATATACTTCTAATATTACCTATGTGACCTTTGATACCAGATCTTATTGCTTTATTTATCATCGATCTATACCCTAAAATGTTTCCCGGCTCGAGGATTTTTATAAATTATAGTCCTTTAAAACTAACATTTAGATTAAGACACAAACTTAGCAAAGATAATGTTGAAAAGAATTTGCCTAAAACATCTTCTGATGTTGTAACATATTTAGAAAACACGGCAGAATATAAGAACATTATTAAATTGTTGCCCAAATATCTCCTGCGTAAATACAAGTCGCCAGAAAGTTTGTATTTAATAAATCAAAAGACGGCAAAGGAAATTGTCGACAAGATTAAAATATGTTTAGATGACATTTCACCAGTGGTAGAAGTGAATCCTGGTTTAGGTGTTTTAACCAAAGAGTTACTGGGTATACGAAAAGGAGAACTATACTTGTACGAGTCATCAAGCAACTTTGTACCAGTCTTAGATGTAAGTGAAATATTAATAAATTGAGCAATTTATGTAAGTCTATAATGAGAAAATCTTTAATACCATCACCTACCTGTGGTGGCTGCGATGGAGGAAGTGATAACGGGAAAGTTCAGAAAGACGAATGGATCTCGATTTACCACTAATATAATTACCAACATGCATAGTGTAAATGTAATGTCTGCAATATGAGTTTTCAAAGATTACAATTAAAAATCCCATAAGTATTAATCCTTATTTCTTTAAATCCTTATTTGTGAAAAATTGTAATTTTGCAGGATCTACATATCAAATATCCTGGTAGAGTAATATATAAAATAGCAGATTTTTTTGGCATGTGGAAACTGGCATTCCAGGATAAAATGGACGGAGGAAACAGAATCAAAGATTTATTGGGTACTTTGTCTACTGAGGATAATGGTTGGTTCGTAAATACATATTTATTTTTCATTGTATTTGAAAGTTTTTAAATAATTACAGGAAGATCTAATGCTCTAGGGCAGGTATTCTCAACTACAGGGGCACATCCCACTGAGGAGGTATACAGCATTGTCAAATATTTAAAAAAATACAATATAAGTCTGTAGCATAGAGACTAACAAAAGAAAGGTTGGGAAACCCTGCTCTAAAGTTATTTGAAATATGGATGTACTTGTTCATAGAACAATATTCCTAAGTGAACACAACCTTTCTTAATTTATTTTTAAAATAAATATTAAAGTATGTTATATTAAAATATGAACATAATTTACTTGGAGCTTGTTTCAGACATATTATATTATCCTATTTTTCAAATAGCCAGTTGCCCATAATTAAAATTTAATTAGTGCAGCCATTATAATACAATTTATATAAAACTATCATAGTAAATGTTAATGTTCTAAGTTATTATTTGTATACTTAAAACATAATAGTAGCATTTTTTCCAGAAAGAATAATCAAAATTGTCGGAGCTATGCCTGGTCTCAATTTCACGAAACATCTCATAAACACTATTGTCTTTCACAATTCTGGCAACCAGTTAGGGAGACCTGACCTCTTCATTACCATGCCCTGTCACCACTATGATGTATGTATTATTTTTATTGAAACTAGATAGTATATAGTATATTTTATACATTTTGTCACTAATGTGGCATTTATTTTGCTCCTAAACAAATGGACGTCGATAATCATCCAATAAATCCAATCCAATAATCCAAGGCAATCAATTGATCATTAAGAACAAGATCCTCGCCTGGGCAGAGGATTAGCTAAGTTGAATAGTATAAGATAATGACGAGACATTCTTCTATTCCATTTAATATTGCATATAACCTATAATTTTTATGATAGGTTCCTGCATGATTTGATTTGTCATGAAATACCCTATTGGATCTATAGCCTGCTTTGACAAATATTAAGTATGTGACCCTGACACAAAGACTGGATCCACCTTTGATCGTAATTGATTGTTTTAGTTAAGAATAATAAGGTAAATTATTTTTTTTCTAAATTTTTTTATTATTAAATGCTGTTTTAGTTTTTAACAGACCGTTCCGTGCAGTTGGGTAAACACAAATCTCTCCCAGCAATATTTCAAGCATTGTTCGACTGTAAGATACTTACAAAAGTGCCAAAAGTACACTTCCTACCGTGGACCTATTCTTCAAATGAGAAGAGTCTTTCAGTGGTATCGTATTATATCTCTATTATATAAAAAAACTAATATACCATAAATGACGAAGTTTTTAAGTAACGTATGTATAATAAAAAAAAGTATTGAATTGATAACCTCCTTCTTTTTTTAAGTTGGCTAAAAATACATCTATCTATCAATGATTTAAAAAAATATATATTTATAAAATAAAACTGAACATGCTGTTCACTCTTGACCTTTATTTTATTATGATATGATGATTAATCCAGTAGTTACAATGAAAGTTTTATTTCTAACTAATAAACCTTTGTTGATAAACTGAGTATATTTGTTTATTTAATGTTTATAGATGGACGAGCACTGCTTATATCTGGTGAATATTACACAAAAAGAAAAATTACCTTGTCCACCAGATTATTTGCCCCTGTTATGGTATTTCTTTAAACCACATACCTTCTCCAAATCGACTAGGGTGATTCCATTACTAGAGTAAGTATTTATTTCTTTAAACTAAAACTTGATATCAAAAAACTGATCTTATTTAACATATTATGTGATACATAGACCTCAGATTATATGCGTTATCAGATTATGTGTATCAACATAATCAATCAATCAAATTGTTAAAACAAATGCAAATCTCCATTAGAAAGAGTAAATTCAAAACACTTCTCAGTTAATTTACATACGTATGCAAACATGAAAATGCTTATAATCCGATGCCTAGCAATATAAAATTGAATCCAATTTCATCTGTTACTTTGGTACTTTTTGTCATAATTATTGTATTTCAGACAGTGGATACCTGGATGTGGCGTTTGGCTCATCACAGGACAAGACCCGCCGGATACCAATAGGAGCTTAGCGCCCGATATACACGACACTCCTTTACCGCACATGACTATTTTCACCGAATTTGGCGATCTCAATTTACCACAGAAGATAACCGTGTTCAAGAGGTGACTGCAAATTATTTGCTTTCATTATAACCAAATATGGGATTAACATGTACTTTATTATTTTATAAGAGCCAAAATTTTAATAAGTTAACACCACCAGAGACATCTTGTTATCTATAATTGATTTTTTTTATAAATCCTTATTATCACTCAGTATATTTAGTACATTGTGTAGGGAAATCTCTAATAAATACTAATACTGTCTAGTCTATAATTCTTTGACTAACCATCTTTATTTTCATCAGGTTTATATCGTGGCCTGAATTTGAACAGAGTCCATTTAGAGTAGCAATGGAAAACAATTTACCAAAGTTCGTATCGGCCATCGACGATGATGACGACAAAACCAGTAGAATAACTCACATCGACGAAATTGATCATTCTGACACTGAAAATGAAGCGGAAAACGTTTGATGGAAATAAAACGTGCCTTATAAAGATATCAAGTGTTTTATCTGGTTATTTAAATTTCAACAACAAAGTGAAACTAAACATGGCTTTAAATATATTGAACATTGTTATTGAAAGTAATTACAATAAAAATTAATATTTTATTACTCATATTCATGAAATGTATTGCTAAATTAAATATGTATTACTAAATTAAAAGTTATCAATCATTTATTAAAATCAATATATTCTCATATTAAATGTTTATCTAAACAATTCCAGTGATGGTAACAATTCATTATTATTACAAAACAATGACCTCCAAAGAATAGAGCCTAATTAGGTATGTATTTTAAATAGTTTAAATGTGATGATTTACAATTATTTTACATTTTTATACAATTCTGTATTTTATATACAAATACCAAATTGAATCAGAATTATTTTCAATATTCACAAACGATACCTCATTAGATAAGAAAATGAGTTTTACAGTTAAATTTACACATAATCCTTTAATCTAATTTTCATTCGAGGTACTAAACTAAGTTTTGTAATTCCTTATTGCTTCTTACACACACAAACACTATTTTAAAAATAATACAAACAGTCTACAAAGTGATTAAATAAATGTTATTGGTTTCACCTTAACTGGAACATGTATTTCGACCTTGCGATTCTTATAAAGCAAAAAGTTACGAGGGTCACGGTTCAACGCAGATCAAAGTCACTATCGATAGGTATTCGATACCCCTTGTTTTATGGTAGAACCTAATTTTATAATATAGCCACAATTTCCGATTGATTCAAGGTTTAGATCTCCATGTTTAAACATAGCACTGATCTCTTCTTTGACATATAATTATGTAAAAAGTATGGATGTATATGTGATATAGGTATTTATTTAGTACATTTATTCTATACCCCCTAATTAAAACAAGTTTTATCTAAATATGGACCCGGGAGGATTAACTTTGAACGCCTAGAGCTAGTTTTTTAGAACATGCATGTGGTGATGTATCACAAAACAATAATATACAGAGATAAATAAGTTATTATTATAGAAATCGCTTGCCTTCAACACCGAATTAAAGCCATTTTGTTCACTTATCAATTAATATCCACGATAGTAACAGGATATGATTCAACAAACATTTACTTAGGTCCATTTACATATTTATAAACAAAAATATTAACAAATTTCTTGGAATAATGTGTTTTAAAATCTTGACTTGAAATTTGAATCCAAATCACTTCTTATAAATAAGCAATTTCTTTACCTGTTCAATAGTGATTGACTCAATAGAGATCAGGCGTCATAAAACTGAAAGATATATTGGGCGCTAAATACTAAAGATTAAAACAGCAACAAAAGAATATAAGAGTAATAAATAATACTATAAAATACTCATAGTACTTATAGATCGCCTATAAGTTAAATGCTAAGGCTACAAAACATCTAACTGTACATAAAAATAAACACATTTAGAATTATGTATAGTCCAGAGTTATTTATTGCTTTATTTTAAGTGATTATTACTGAAATAAATAAAACGATAAATACTAATTAAATTTCAACCCTCCACCAATGTATTTACAAATATCTTATATTATTAGTCTAGTTAAGTACATGTATAACAAACTGTGAATGTTTGAGGTGTCGTTATAAATTTTGAATATGTTTATCATTGTACAAACCGCGATTACTAGATTTAGGTGTCACATAGTTAAGAGTAGGAATGTCCAATGGTATTTGGTTGTTTTTCGCAGGAAACTTGGCTTGATTTGATTTTTGCATATTTAAATTTGTGTGAACGTTGTAACTAATAGTATTTAGTCCATTTTGTGGCTTGACACTCGGACTCGATACAAAGTCTGTCCATTCATCATCATCCGCAAACACTGGCAACTTTTTCACCTGTGATTGTTGTTTTGGTTTACTCGAAACAAAGTCCCCCCAAATGTCATCGTCAGATATCTCGTTACGCGTAGAATTTACATCCTTGTGTGCTGGGGAATTCAACTTACTTGATCCTCCTGTACTCCCACCATCAGTTTTCAATGACTGTAGACTCTCCACAGGATTAAATCGCGACAAATCCTGTAAATCTATTCCTGGATTGGGCCAGTTTATTTGAGAATAACTTTCTAAAGACAGTGGTTGCAAAATTTGACCGGTCTTTTGTTGGCTTCGCTGTGATCCACTCGTAGTAGCAATGGACGGTTGAAGCAGTGTTGCGTTAAGGTTTTGATTTGACGGACTTAATCCTGGCGAAGTCCTAATACTGGCGTCTCTTAAATTTGAAAAATTATTAATTGATTTCAGAGGAGTTTGGTTCTGAACAAAAGTTTCTGTTATCTTTACTGTATTAATACTTTCATTTTTGGAATGCTTCATGTGAGCTAGATCATTAAATTCGGTAAAATTGTGTGTAACATCTTTAAAATCTTTATGATCTATATTTTTATACACAGTCTCTTCAGGGCCACTTGCAGATTTTATTGCTGGTGCCGATTGGAATGTTTCGAAATCGTCTTCTAATAAAACATCAGTTTTTGCATTAGAACTGTCTTCTATTTCAGTGTTCAATTGACTCTCTGCCTGACTCACTGAGCTAATATTTTCATTGTTCCATGGAGTATTTGATACGAAATCCGAAAAATCATCAAAAGTATTTTTAACTTCCCCAGGAGCAGGCCAATTTAATGTGGGAGCTATTGGTTCAACTTTGATTGGTTGAAGTATTTGAGTTTTAAAATTTTCCGCTACTGATACCATGGAACTGGTATTTGTAGTATCTGAATCAGATTTAACTACAGCCTGCCCTTCTGAACTTGTTCCGTTTTTATTTACAACAGATCCCTTAAAATCTTGAAATTCCCAATAATCCTCATCAACATCTGAACTATTTACAGGGACTTCCCTTTTAGATTGTGGTTTTAACTCGTCTGCTATGTGACTATCATCTGATGGTACTAGAACTGTTGGTCCACGATCATAGTGTATTGTTTTAGATCTCGGTGTTTCAGAGTCTGTTGGTGTAAATATATGAGTATCAGGTAAATTTATTTGACGGATAGGTTGCACATTTAAGTTTGATGAAAACCCCTTGTCTATTTGTTGCGGCATCACATTTGTAAAAACATCTAAATTGGTTGGTCTTGCCACACTTGTAGAGCTTACACTTTCCGTATTAGAAGCTGAAATCAGATAGACGATTATTAGTTTTTAATATGAGTTGTTTGCCAAGAATCTTACACAGCTTTAGAGTACAATATAGAAATTATTACAAACAATTGTCATAACTTGATTAAGTTTGTGGAATGGAAAATAGTCCATTATAAAAGTCCTTAACTTTAACAAGTTATCTTACTTAGAAATCAAATTGTATTCAAATGACTGTAGTATGTTTAATTATTTATATCAATAATCCCTTGTGCCTTGCATGAATTCCATAGCTAGATGTGTCCGTGCGCGGGCTATTTGCCATTGTGCTAGTATAGAACAAGTGTATTAATTATTAACAAATAATCAGTTTGCCTTCAACTGCATATTAATTATGACTATATTACTGAATGTACATAGTGATAAGTGCAGTTTAAATATGTTAGTTGTGCAACTTAGCCTATCACTTACCATGTGTCAGTAAATCTGATATTTTGAAAGAGGAGTGTTTTTGAGCCATTTGATCTAGGGTAGCCATTAGATGTTCTAAATCAAGGAGTAAGGCCTCAGCATAGGTGTCTATAGGATATGATTTTAGGAGAAGCGGTAAGGATACAAGTGAGTAATGTGAATCCATGTGCAAGACATGCAAAAGAATTTTACAGTGGTAAGTTAAACTTCAAGAAGCTTGGCTTATTAGTAGCATCTACAAATTTGTTTAGCTTGCCTACACAATTCTGTGTTGACCATATTTCCTGTTTATTAAGTTAGTGTGTCATATTTCCGAGCTAATAATAAATTAGGTATAATATAAACTTCACAGTATTGAAATAAGATAACTCAGCATACATCTCCATATAAGATACAATAAAATTTTCTGTTGTAATAATATTTATATTAGCTTATAGTTGTTGCAAGTTCTACAAATGTATTTTAAAACTTACATTCCTGTCCATCTGATGTGAAAGGATCAGTCCAAGTACCAGTATCCTTGTTTGTGTTTTTCTCTACATGTTGGTCATCAGAGTTTGTAGTCATTGTTGAGGAGAAAGGTTTTTGAGGCTGAAGTGGTGCAACTGTTAAATTTGCTGCATACTTAGGCATACCATTGTTCCATTTGGATCCAAACAACTGAAAGAAACAGACATTTGTAATATAAGCATATAATAGCACAATTGCAAATATTTTTTATAAATTCATGTCAATATAAAGAAATATCTTACTATGTTTCTGGAGTCAATACACAAGGCTTTTAAAAGGTTTTTTTGTCCTAAAGAATTGTTCCAATTAACAATGTAAGGTTGCCTAATGTCTGTATCCACCAAATGACCCCATGTTTCATTGAGTAAAGAATCAAGTGTGCCCACAAGACTACTTTCAGTTTCTGAGATTTCTGAAGTAAATATAGAATTCAGAACATTGTTTATACTTTCTATAAGCTGTACTTCACTGTCTGGAGAAGAAAAACTTAAAACCGTAACATTTTGAGATGGGTCATTTATAATCATATTGTCCTCTTTGTGATCATTAATAGATGATTTGAAGTCATCAAATTCCCCAAAATCATCACTTTCATCAACTGGCTCCACCCCGCTTTCCATTTCTGTATCTTTTTCAAAATATTCATCATCATTATCTGTATCCAACTTTTTTTCATCTCCATCAAAATTCGCCTTAAAGTCACCAAATTCACTATTTTTAGATACTTCACTGTCCCAAGGATTTTCACAAAATTGAATTGCAGGGGCAGGATTGTTCTCTGAGGATATAAATTGAAAATCATCAAAATCACCAAAGTCATCATCCTCTAGATCATCTAATTTGCTTTCCAATGCATCTGTATCTTTTTCGTCTCTGAATGTTGAGATAGATTCTGGCTCTTGAACAATATCTGAAGATATTGACTCTATTTCTTTATTCCCCACTTCTACTTCACTTTCATGTATTTGTTCAGTATCTATTTCAAAAGTCCTTTGATCCTTTTCTTCAATATTTTTCTCTTCAACATATGGTGTTTCTATATTTAATGGAATAAAATCATTATTATCTAAATTGACTGCAGGAAAATCTTCATTAGTACAAACATCTTCATTTTTTTCAATTACTGCTGTATCATGCATTGATATGCCTGTTTCATTACTAGAACAATCAACGTTGGAGAGTTCCATGTCTTTATCCATACTTTGATCATTAGTAGCCACATCATTTTCATCTTCTACTTTTAAATTTAAGTCTTCTTCTATGTCTTCAAATCCTAATTTACTCACACTGGAATTGTCACTTTGGGGCAAAGTACTTATACTATCTACCTTTTCGTCTAATACACTATTACATAATTTAGTTTCAGCCTTATTACTGATATCTGGAGACCATTTGCCTTGGTGTATATTTGTAGAAGTAGAAGAAGGGTATATATAATCTGAGTATGTTCTATAACTGAAGTTATTTCCATCATCTTCGTCTTCTTGTGATACTGAAATATGCGATAAAAGACATGTAGAAATCGTCAGGTGATGTTCACAATTTAGAAATTTTAAATAATAATTACAATAATACTTTTATTCTTAGAAAGTAGGTCATAAATGTAAATTGAAAAAGAATTATTGAGCTCTAAAGTAACAAGAGTATAGATATTGGTCATTGCCCACTTATTTTGTTTCTCGGTAGTAATTTAAGTAGTTACTGATATCTATAAATATCAACATCAAACCTAATACATGTTTAATGTGGATATTTATATATAATAATATCGTACTTAACCCAGCCAGTACACACAGTATTACTCATATGTTCAACAAAAACAACAGTAAAGCTGCAGTGTTATGCTTACACAACTTGCACACAAATACACAGGCTTTCAAGGCACAAATCCATAAAATGTGATAGAAATTTAAAATTTGTCAAATAACATAAAAGACAAATGACACTTATTCTCGCTTGATTCCCTCTTTGAATTTAAAGTTTATGCTTAACAAAACTACCTAAAATTGGTAAAGTTAGTATTGACAATTTGATTAAATATGTTAAGTTATATTGGCATACACAAGATTTTGATCTTTTTTTCTTAAATTACATAGCATTTCTTTAAGCCTATGTAAAATGAATACCCCAAATTTATTGGATTGGATCACTAACAATTTTTTGCAACACTTGCTACAATGCCATACTTATACTTTCACTATCTGAAGAAGAAAAGCCACATCACTGATACTATAATCAGTTTAATATAACTAAATAAAACCGATGTGGGAGCCGTAATTATAAAAAAACAGTCTTCTTACTATTAATACAAGATTTTAGTAATATTGGTTAACATTCTACATGATAACAATTATAATTTACATCACTAGAGAATGTATAATGTAAGTAAACATATAGATTTTATTGTATGTATGTTAAAAAAAATTATATTAAAGTAAATTAGAATTGTGCTCAATTTAAGACAAAGACAACAATGACAAGGTCCTAAGATTTAGTCAAGGTACTGGGTGTTCGAATAAAATCATAATTACCATATCACTTACAATTGTATTGTATATCAAATTCCTCGGCATCTCTTTCATCCTCACACTGATCAGGGGGTGGAGGAGTGCTACAGACAAGTGGAGGAATCGACATCCTTCAAAACACACGGAAATTCGGTTTGTACAATTTGTAGATGCAATTAATCCCGCACTTTCAAACACATTTGGGCGTCTTCAGAACTGATATGGATTCACTTCTAATAAAGTTACATGCGATTAAATATGACTACAAAGAACGGACAGCTGTTCATATTAATTGACAAAATTTCTTTTTCACCACAAATTATGACAGTCGACAACCACGGTTGACAAATTAACAAGACGACAAACGTCAAATGTCAGATAAAGTGATCTGAAAGTATTGCCCCGCACAAAAATATTGTTATTATCAAATATTGATGCCTATTATTATTATTATGTACCCTGCTTTTTTCACTCTATCTTTTTTACACTTGTGTTGATGTTGGAACATTTCAGAAAACCTCATGACAATAACACGGATGTATGTTAATGAATAAGTGTTTATAGATATACCTACATATTGTACTACACCATAGATAAAATACTACACGATATTGATATTGATAAAAAACTAAACAAAATTGTAACTCCGCAACTGATGCTACTTGGACATCATTCAATTAACTGATGTCGACGCCCAGACGACTTACTGAAGAGATTACACTGGGTGTATCAAGAAGAATCAAGAATTTCTTATTTTTTATTCTTGATTTTAGTTGTCTATTGAACAATGAATATATTCTTATATGTTTATCCATTTAATATTTAATAACGATGTTTTGTCTATGCCAATACACAGATAAACAAAGAAACCTATACTTTAGAAATTTTCATCTGATAGATATAATAATTGATTGTGAAGGTAAAATTTATTTCCAGTATATTACCTACTAACTTCTAACCATGGTTAAATAATTACCTACTGTAATTCCTCTATCATCTCAACTTCTTCTTGTAATATTCTACAATATAACAGATATTAGATTACTACCTCGAAGTAGTCTGCGGTGATCCGTCTTTCTCTTTCAT
>DWGW01001332.1:0-11557 GCA_018247775.1 Udranomia orcinus
GCGCGGCGGGCGGCGCGGTGGACGCCAGGAGGCCCGCGCGCCGCGCCTCCGCCGCCGACCAGGCGCTCGCCCGCGACGCGCACGACCCGCGCCGCGAACACCACAACAGGTACGCGTCACGCACCTCGCGAACACTAACGGGTACGCGTCATGTACCTTGCGAACACTATAACAGGTAACGCGTAAGGCGTCTCACACGACGCGAACAGCATTACAGGTATGCGTAACGTAAGGTGTAACGCGTCGTGTACCTCGCGAACACCGTATTAGGTACGCGTCACGTACCTTGCGAACACTTTAACGTCTACGCGTAATGTAACGCGTAACGCGTTATGCACCTCCCGAACATTTTAACAGGTACGCGTCACGTAACGCGTACGCACGTCTGTCTCGATTTTCAATATGTTGTCTTTAACTGTTATCATTTTCTTTAGAATGTCATTCGTCTAAAGGAAGTTGACAGTCGTCTTCTATTGCAATATGTTTTACGTAATATATTTATTGACGATAGTGTTTATTGGTAGTAGAGCTTTATGTAAAAACCTAGTTTAGATATAAATGGTATACTATTGTAGGATTAAAAATATTTTTATTTAATTTCAGATTACTACACGCAGGCGATCCTCAATCAAGAGAATATAGAGCGACTCCTAGCATAACAGCTACAGTAGCTTCCGGCGACACCTCATCATCTGAAACGCAAAGGTTACTCTCTCTAGCTGGCGTAAATATGACTGAACAACGCCTGCTACAGAGAAATTCCGACCCATCAGACACACATAGAAGTTTTTTAGTAGGAAATCTTGACGTTACGTCGAGTCGGAGTCACGAATCGGAATCTACGAGGCTTCTCTCTATGAGAAATGTTGATGTATCACAATCAAATCAAAGATTGGGCTCCAAGATAAATGATGGCCCTGTCCCTACTCATAGACTACTTACTTCAACGTTTGAGCAGCAACAAAACATATTGAAGCAGTCGAGCGAAGACTGTAGACGGTTGCTTCAACAGTCAACGACTGTTGCCAGTGTAGCTACTGAGATGAATAAGACTGTAAATGATGGTACAAGACTCCTGACGTCATCGAGTTTTGACTCGAAATGTGCTATCGATGGTGGAAGAGGATCAGCTGCTGCCGATCATACTGCACTTGCAAATTTTATGCAAAATTCAGCCTCGGCAACTAATTTTAACCTAGAAATGAAACTGCCTAGTTCCACTACGTTCACGATGTGTTCTGAGGCTGCTAAACTTATGAATACCTTGCAACAATCGCCGCTGCCTCTGAAGGGTACTGTGAATCTAAGTACTAGTCCGATTCCTTCTCATTTCACAGAATCCAAACTTAGCAGTGTGTTAGAACAACCGAAACCCTTGGAATCAAGTAGGCTTGTGTCACAAGCTCAACAACAGGATCTTGCCCGTCTGCAAACCAGCACTCCACCGTTCAAAGACTACATGAATCATCATTTACCAGCCTATTCATACTTACAAAACTCAGTTTTACCTCCCATGTCAAGCGAAACTAATTATTCCATGCCTTCAGCCACGGGTGACTTATTTCCGAGTACCCTCTATAGACCAGACAGTAAATTTTCACTGAATAGATATACAACATCGCAGGTATATAATCAAGTTCTTCCTGGAAACTCCACTGAAGCGGCAAAATTTCAACAACAGTATTCATCGTCGACCGACGAAGGTTGCGAGACAGATATGGAGGATGTACCGAACGTCCAAAGCGGAGTTCAAAACAGGCTAAGCTCTTACGCAAGTTCTAGTTCCAGCAGTGGTGTCGTCACTTTTTTTAACAATAAGAGCCTTAGTCAAAATCTTAGTTGTGATTCATCGCAAAGTAATTTTTCCACATTCGAAAGTATTGATTATCAACTATCGGATTGCTCGAGTGAGCTCGCCAGCAGTTTGCCTAGCTGTACTTCGAATGAAGATAAACTGGCTTACGAGAACAGTTCCCTAGTGAATACTAGTCCAATGCATCCGTGTGTCTACATATCCTCATACAATAACAAGACCCCTGGTACCGGTTTCATTGCAAGACACAATCCGTTAAACTATCAATCTGCTAGTAAAAATTGCCCTCGGACTATTACTAGAAGTCCTGTAGATTTCAGAGAAGGTCGCCGAGCAAGCGATGGTTTGGTAGCTCAACAAGTGGCTCAGTCTAACGACACGCAAAAGAACAGCTTAGCATTCAACAGCCAGAGACTAAATGAAAATTGTAAGGCCAAAGGCGTTTTGGAATTACATTTGGTACAAAAGGAAGCACAAAAACTTAAAACACAATACCAATCTTCCATTCCCGTCGAAGAAATGACCCAGAGACAAATACAGCACAATCAATTCGCAGCTAATTTTTCACCCCATTATTTGGATACCAAGAATTCTACTCCAAAACGTATAAGTCTTCCAGAGACGTTCAATTATTCGAGTACTTCTCCACCGATGCCAGCAAGTCCAAAAATGGTTGCACAACTCCAAGAGAGCCCAGATTTACCTCATGGGGGATCTGTATCTCAAGTTAGTAAGCCTCCTCTCCAACAACAGCTGATGCAACACCGGTTATTCCAGCAAAAACGGCAGTTATTACAAAAGCAAATGACTCCTCCGAATTTGCCTCCACACGACTTAGGACCTCTTCATAGTTTACAAGTAGGTGGACTCAGTCGGCGACAAATGCTTCGACAGCAAAGTTACAAGATAGCTCAACAACAGCAAATTTTACCTCCGTTGCCGTTAACGGAGACTGAAAACAGGGATCTACTGGCTTTCCAAGCAATAGTTGAGGATCCAAATAGATCGATAAAGCACAAATCCGAAGAGAATTCAGAAGAAACACCAAAATTTTCATATCAAGGTTCCATGGAAATCAGCATAATGAATAAGGATAGATTAGGAAACGAGAATTGGTCGAACTTGCCGTCCAGCCTGCAAACGGCTTGCCAGATTACAGAACTAGCTGGTCGGCGGGAGACCAGGGAAGCCCGAGAAGGGGAGTCGGAAGCGGGAAGTCATTCCTTGGAAGCTCCTGTATGGCCCGGACAGTGGAACCCCAGTCTTTTCCAACCACAAACTTGTTTCCAGGTATTCCAACAAATCAACTAAGTAGATCTCCACGTTTAAATGTAGCCGTAGATTTAGTAGCAATTGTTTGCACGTTGCCTAGATTTCGATCGTGATTTCATAAGGACAATGTCTAAAACAGATTATGACAGAGGTTCCACATTCAATTTGCCTTGATTCTGTTATAACTTAAGTATATACTTAAGTGTATACTTTAACAAACTAATTGATAGTTTATCATGATCGAATGGAAGGTATAAAGAATGTAACCTCTGTTTTATGAGACCGAACATGTATTTCACCTAGATAATGTTCGGAAGTTATGGCCCGTAGTCGTACTCTTACATATAAATGAGAATAATACTGAGGAATAGTTGTAATTAGACTGACGCAGAGGCGGATCTTTATACACTAAATACGTATTATAGAAAAAATATAGAGACTCAACGTAGGGATAATATTTACGTGCTACTGTACCTACTCATCTTATGTGCTATTTTTGATAGTCTAAGGGCACAAAACGTATTTTTATTAATATTTCGTATCCGCCGCTGCTGGTATAAGGTATTTCTCTTTAGAATGCATGACAATAAATAGTGCTTTAAAGTTACATATAACACTGTATGATTATCACAGCCTTTTCATAGTTGGTTAAAGATTATTATTATCTAAATGACTTTTCACAAATAAGCAATAGTATATTTATAAATCAATATTGTTTTATTTGGTATTAAAATATATATATACAATCTTTTCATTCCTATACATATGAACGTAAATCATTTTTATATAGAACCGAAGAACTTATCGGTAGTGTTCACATTTCCAATTATAATTAAATTAACTTGCCGGATATTGTATTGTGTATATAGTATAGATTTAATATTATATTGCATTTTAAAATGTACTGAACGTATCACCTAAAATGTTCCTACATATTATTCATTCACTGTTTCCATCAATGTTTCATGTTTCGATTAGCGATAAGCATCTATTTATTATTATTATCTTTAAGTTATCGTACATAATTTGTTTTCTTTGTGAAAGTCTGTATACAGGTTTTTGTTATTATTTGCAAATAATTAGTTATATTGTATGTAAGATGTGATAGCTTTACCTAGAAAGCAAATATTATTTAAAATCAAGTAAATGTAATGTTTATAATATTTTCTTGTTTTATTTTAACACCTTTATTTTTGCAATAAGCTTTTTCGTAGTCGACACGGCCGCATGCACGATTCAGTTGATTTGTGTAGGTTTATTTGAATATACATAATTATCATATTAAACTACTTACTACACATTTAAATTATAAGAACTAATGTGTAAAGTGTACCAAAAACCATGTCTGTCGAAAAAACATAGGAGTTATAAGTTAAAATAACATGATAACAACGTTAAGATTTTAAAAAAGTATACTATTTTTCTTTTTCTTCATGTGTACCTATGCTGTGAACTTTACTAATAAAACGTTTCTTTCGTGAACACATCACCGTGCATAGTTACGAATAAAACTTCTTTATGTATTAGTTATTCCCGCGATTTCTTGCGCGCGGTTAATAAACATTAGTTTATTAATTTTCATTCCCTATTTTATTCGATTGTAACCAATTCGAAATATTTGATTTATTTAAAACATTGCTTTTTTTATTTGTTACATTTTCAACGAAAAAGAAAATGCACTCTTGGATTCGATTCGGGCTGATGAAATTTTAAATTATGATCTGGTGAAAATTTTAGATCTTCGTCTGGCTGTTCATTTATACTTGTCTCAAATATAGGATTGTAATCTTGTTGGATTAAAATTTGTTAAAAATAAAGCCATATAAATATTGTCTTTTTCAGAACACATGGCAAGGCCATAGTCTGCCACCGACCACGAATATGCTGCCTCTCAGTGAAAGCCCGATACTTGAGTTGACAGAGCAAATGGAATCCATATAGGAAACCAAACATTTATTGCTAAATGACTTTATTATTTTGTGTGTTAAACAATATGTATGACTACAAATAAGAGAAGAAACGGTTTCACTGGAACCTACATTTAATCCAACATACTGTTGGATGCCAGCAGCCATCTACAAAAATAAGCAGAGGTGTAAAAATACAATTTAAGATCTTGGAAAAAATTTCAACTGCTGTTTGGTATTCGCTCAATTTCTATTCATTGTCCTGAAGACACTTTTGTATTTTGTAGATATTCAGGGTAAATTTATATGTCATCTACATCATGATTATATTATGTTAAACTAATCAAAAGGTTAAAAATCTGTATATTTTTACACCGCTGTAACTTCTAGGCTGTTTATTAATAGTATTGAAATTACAACTGCAATCTCAATCAAATCAAACTCATCCGGAATCTTCCTGGCTACCACGATCTAATGATCTTTGTAAATGAAGATAAAATAGTGAGAAATGACAGGATTTTAATGGATCCCGTCTGACTTCTGACGACGATCAGATCACCGCGTCACCGTCTGGTTTTTAAATGTTCCTATTTGGATACAAGAAGTGATAGGTACAAAATATCTTTTGATCGTTACTCCTGTGTCATAAGCATTTTGAGCCGAGTCACAATCATTGTAAGGACAACGATTTTACACATTCCATTATGAATATTATGTAATGCTTTGATATATGAATATTTTGTCTCCATGATATTCTCACACATTGTTAAAATATTTATTGTAATTTACCGTTTTATATGACGTTCAATTATAGGTAATCTTACATCCATAAAGAATAATTTCATGTTGCGTGTATATACCTACATTTATATACATATAATTTGTAGGGATTATATAAATTTATGACCTAAGAGTACATAGGTACTTAAATTTTTCAAATGTTGCTAAAGTACATCCAAGATATTTGAAACATGTTAAAGTCTTTAAGGGACCTAAGACATGTTAAAATAGTGTTTTTTTGTAACTGCTTAAAATATTTCTGAAGACTTTTGTTTCCAAAGTTGAGAAATATTTATCAAGTGTCCATAAACTGAACTGCCATAGAAAATTACCGAATTTAGGATAGTTATGATAAATAAGTACTTCGAATATTCAATGATAGTAGTTGTAGGGTTTAGGTACGCAAATATTTAACTGGGTTTTTTTAGATAAATTATTTACCTAATGATATGTAAGAATGGTAAAGCCTGAATATTTCGGGTGTCCTAAAGCTGTGTAGATCGCTTGCACTGTATGTGTCTTAAAAAATCTGTTAACCCATTTACTGATGGGTACTGACGTTCAATAATATGTAATACATACGACTTGAATCATGTGCGTGGTAAAATAGAGGTTTTCGTGTGCTATATACCAGAAATGCACCTGGCCTCATCTTGATCCCTGACCTTTAATCTGGTTTTATGATATACATGCCATATGGAGGTAAGAGTTTCAATGCGATTTGTTATGAATAACTAACCGTACCAGATATGATTAAACAATATACATAACATCATACATACAGTGTACCGCAGCTCTCCTAGCAGATAACTTGCTAGCCAGCGTCTCTATAAACACAGCTATACATAATATTGTTATTTTGTAGTAGGTAGAAAAACCGAATAATAGATAATTCGCTAAAGATAATACATTCCTATGAATTATTAAAACTTAAAGTCTTATGGTGATAAACAATGCGACAATATGATTATAGGATTAATTGTTACGAGTAACAGTAAAATTTTGATCAGTTAAATTGTTACTGTCTACGGATATGGTCACCATCTAAATAACATTTCTGGATTTTATACTTAAATTTGCACCAACGAAATAAGTAGTCTGAGTCTTTTTTTACAATTTTTAAAACGAAATATTATAGATACACTTTTTTAATGATTACTACCCCAGAATCCATAAATCGAATCTGTTTTAATTCCCAAGATAGTAGACATATTATGACTAAACATTCAAAGTGACTAGTGCCCGTAGACTTAGATCTCTGTAAATATCTACCTCTAATAAAAATATCGTTAAAAATAAGACTGAATTCAGTGTCAATTCAGACCCTTGCTAGACCGCCACAACATCTGCGGAATGGTGACAACTGTTTTAGTAGAGAATACTTGTAGTTAAGTAGATCTTATAATGTTTTAAGTAGACGCTCTTGAACCTTAATTTAAATATTACATGAGTACTTAGTCTAAAGTATTTAGACATATCAATCTTTTAAACAAAACTTCGTCAATAAGTGATTTAAGCTATGAGCTATGCAAAGAGCTGTGACGCCATAATTATTTATGGTTGTTGGTTTTGTATTCGCTACACTGCCTTAACACAATAACTATTTTATTTAATGATTTACTACCAAGCCCCTAAATTAATAAAATAAAACAATTTTCTAAACAAAATATGAATGATATTGATTGCTAACGTTGACTTTGATAATACAAAGAAACGAAGTGGCTTAAAATTTTAAAGTATCTTAATGGCAATTGAGAGAATAGTCGGCAAGTGCATTAAATTATGAATTTTATGCAAATGCACATAAGTTATAATTCGCTATAACTAAAAAGATAATGTGTATAATGTAAGTGGGCATCGTGTGTGAATTGTGGTGAAAAAAAATTAACTTACGTAATTAAACGTTAAAATTGCTACATGTTCCATGTGTGCATTTAAATCGGGAAATATATTGTTATTTACGTACATTATTCATCGGGCTTAGCAAACGATAGATATATTAAAATGAAGTGTTTCATTTTATAATCTATTGTCTTAGCTTAATTGACTATTGTTAAACGTGAACGAAGCTTTATCAAACCGTAACAATAAATTACATACGTAAGAATTAATACAATTAACGTAGGTTTCAATAAATATAATTTAGCCAATTGTAGAATAGGTGTTTGGAAGCTTTTACACAAATGAAATGTTGCCACTGTATTATATTCCGTCATTTTCGAGCAAACTTCATGTTATTCGCAATTATTTTTAGATACCTAGTTAAGTAGAAAATTTTATATACTTACCTATCTACATAATTCAAAGTAGACAATTTAGTACGGAGACATGTATTGTATGGACGTACTCGATAACATGTTAGCTTGGATACATAATTATGTCCAGTACATTCCAGTGTATAACATTAGAAAAGCCACGCATGTTGAATTTCAATAACGTATTGTGTTATTGTATACTTTGTCGTTTCTCTGATTGAACTAACAATAACAATACACTACCTTTATATTGTTAATAGAGAAATCTTCGGATGAAAAAAGATTCTTGCTAATTATTTGCTGCACATAAATTAGGATCCCTGAGCGAGTAACTCCAGTCATTGCAACATATTACAACAAAAATAGTAGTTGAAACAACGTCTGCCTTTCCGAGCTAAAGTAAAAATATCAAAATAAAAAACGAACACGCGAGCTAAACTCTTGTTGTTTTAAATCTTAGATCATTCGTGCTTGGGACAGATACTCGCTACTTCACTGGTCAGCCTGCAAACTATGAATTCTAAACGTAACCCAATAGATTTTTTAAATATTAAACAGACTTGCTAATTTTCAAGCGCAGCATTTAATATTAAACTTAAATCTAACGGTATGCACTAGTCTGTCCTGGGCTTTTATATCTACATGTAGGTTAATAGATAATTTAGAACGTTTTTACTTGGTTTGTCTAGTAAATGATTTTTGGTTGTGATACAAGCATGACCGATTGTTAACTGTGTACCTATAGTACAGGCATAATAAATTTATTCACTAAAGTGTTGTTTTGTTTATCTCCTATTATTTACCGGAAATAATAATGCTTTCGCTTTTTATAAGTTATCATATAGAGCAGGAGTAGCCAACCGGTTGCGGCTAGGCTAAAAATAATAATTTTATTTGAATTCTTAAAAGTTAAAATATATAACTGCACTTTTATTTAAAATGTCAAGGAAATAATGGAAGATCCCACAGGGATTGTTTAGTAAAAAATCGATCTTAGCTTTATTCAAATGTACTTCTGATGTTGAGCGTCCTATTCTATATAAATATTTGTATTCTATGTAAAATGTTTTACACTATTTTTAAATTTCGAAAGTCGTTTTAAATTAACATAGATAAACAATTGATTTAAAATAAATGATGTTATAATAGGGAAGACACTGCAGTCTGTGGGCATTTAAATCTTATCACGAATTATGAGTGTAACATTTATTTCATTAAAACAGTTTTATTAAATGCTTGATTTATAGACGAAGACTGAAAAGACAATTAAATTATACATGTGTGAGTCTTTAAGTGTAACATCATATTTAAATCTCCCGCGCCAAAACAAAACGCACTTTAGATAAGTAGAATAGCTCTCTAGAATTTATAAATAGTACTCCAATGTATTGATCTACAAAGTTCTAACGATATGTTCGGTACATAAGTCAGCGTAACAGAAAATCGAGTGCCTACTCGTCAAAGATATCAATGTATCTTGTATTGTATAAAGATAAGTAGCTTGCGATAATTCTTTTGATATAAGTTCAAAGTTTTATTGATCGAAAGTGTATATTGTGAAACAGTGTCACGAACGATGTCTGGAACGCAGTGTAAAATCACTGATGTTATAAAGTCTGGCAGTGGATTTTCATATTCGTTTGAGGTTACACCAAATATAGAAAAAGATCAGTTATTAAATCTTCAAGCGGACCCTTTATTCTATTCAATAACATGGCATGCTACTGTACATGAGTGTCGAAACTTAGAAATAGCTTCCTTAGAGTTAGCCACATTTTTAAGGAAAAGCAAAAAGAACGTATTGCTTCATCTATCGTGTAATTTATTAAGAAAAGCGTATGCTGACGACTTACTGCTAAAGTTACAGAAGGAGGGCATTTGTAATTTATTCGTCGTGTTAGGAGGTAAGTGAGTAAGGTATTCATTTAATAAGTACCTACTGGTATATAGATAATAACAATTAAGCATGTCAAAATTAATACAACTATATAATCTGTTTTGATATCATCGCTCTCTGTCTTATGAATAAATTCAGTTTTTATGTCTGTTAAACTTATTGTAACTCATGTAAACACTAAGTAATAAAAATTTACTTGGCATTCTGTTAAACAAGATTATGAAATTGGAGAAACGCGTGCAGCGCAATATTTAAAAGCTACAATGGATTGTATCCATGTCAATGGATATTTCTTTTACTTGATTTGTATTTATTGAATTTTATATTATTTCCAGAGAAATATAATGCTGATACATCAGATTTTAAAAGCACTCAAGAACTGATTCGTTATATTCGGGAGACAACACGTAATTATTTCTGTATTGGAATAGCTGGATATCCTGATAGAGAAGACAAATTACCAATTCTCAAAGACAAGATTGATAGTGGAGCTGATTTTATAATCACACAGGCATTTTTTGATGTAAAATTATTTGGTAGATTCTTAGATAAATGTAAAGCTTCTGGAATCACGGTGCCAATCTTGCCAGGAATATTTCCTTTTGAGACTGAAAAAGAATTAACTGGATTTATAAATCTATGTAAGGTTCATGTAACTCAAAATTTGATGGACAAATTACAAAATACGTCCGGGATGGAAATTGTTGAAAAACAAATAACCGAATTAAGTAACATTTTAAAATTTAAACATTTTCATTTTTTTACTCTGAATAGATTAGAAAGAACGTTAAAATTAATGGAAAAATTAAAATAAAACATAAATCCAAACATTTAAATAGAACTTAAAGGTTTTATTTTTTTTTTATTTATAAAGAAAAACAAAACATATTTAGAAAAACATTTGTTAAAATGTATATTTTTTTCTTGTAAAGTCAAAATGAAATGACAATAGAAGAGAAGTATTTTTTTTTGATTGAACATAGAGTATTAAATGCCTATAGAGCATAGAGATTCTGAATGGCCAATCACTGAATTTAATAGCGAAATGGAGATAAGTACCATCAAAGACAAGTAAAAAAAATGACTAGGAACAACTTTAGTTGGTTTGTTGCCGTAATAATAGCTTAATAAATCGAATATTACTGAACGTAAAGGATGAAAGTAATTTAGCTATGTATTCTGCTCTGTGAGGATCTTTACGCAAACTTGACTAAAAAACTTAAAAAGCAGAATGGCAACTAATTTCAATTTATATTCAATTTAACACATCGAAACATAAAAGAATAAGTAACTTTAAAGACATTTTTTTAATTTGTTAAATATTATCATTTAATCTGAAACACGAATGTTAAAAATTAAATTTATATTATATTTTTATGGGCATATGTGCATGTGTTAACTACTTTGTTATTTTTTTGTAAAATATAAAACAAATGTGTGTGTTCATTATGTTTAATGATGCTGGCTAAAATAAATTTTATTAAATACAAGTACATTTTTATTTATAGTATTTTATTTCAGCACACTGTTCAAAGTATCACCCCACGCTAACGAACTTTGGCACAGTTTTTAAGTAATAATTAATAATACAAATGCATTAAATAAACGTACGATTCAAATTATAATATTACAA
>DWGW01001333.1:0-11555 GCA_018247775.1 Udranomia orcinus
CATAGTTGTGACTGGAAGTAGGCAGAGGCCTGTCTAGACTAGGTAAGCTTGTACGGCGTTGCCTGTATCCACTAGTGGCGGCGGTGGAGGCCATTGGCGCATATCTCGTCTCCGCCCCGGCGCCATGCCGTGTTCGAGAGACGAGTAATCGGAGTCTATTGAGGAGTAGATGTGATCCGATATAGGCCTACCATCCGGCCCATACGCCACACCTTGCGTTTGCCTCACAGCTGATGGCGATTGTCGCACCTCTGTACTGTACTCCGGTGGAGCACTAGCTCCCTGTCCAGCGCCCAACACGGGCGATTTGTCTGGATACGGCAACGTCCGATTCCCGCCATTAGGCACGGACGAATCTAATGTATACGTGTTTATATTCTTCCTATAGCTATGCGTCCTCGACTTGTGGTTAGGATGCGACGCGTCCGGCATCATATACCTCAGACGCTCCCAAAATCGCTTCTGACCCCATTGTAACCGCGAACCCGTTTTGAGGTAGGGTCGCAAATCCGGGTCGCACATAGCGTCAGCGACCACAGAGCACTCTTCTATTAGAACTAATTTATAAATGCATCCCTTTAAAGCTTCGTGCAAACCTTGCCGGAATTCGTATCTCGACCATTCTGTCTGCATAAAGTTTCTCGTTAGTATCAATATTATTCGCTTGGACGCCTCCGCCGCTTCCACTACAGGTGGCGCACATTGCATGTACTGTGTACCGTGGTGTGGAATATCTCTATAGTGTAGACAAAGATGGTATGAAGGATTCCCATTTTCAAGCTCATTCGCTAATGATTGCACGACAAATTCCTCATCCTTCGGACTGTAGCAAACATAAGCATCGTATAGTTTTTCACTCTCTTCAAATGTTCCAGCGAACGAAAAAACACGAATACCACAGTTCGTATAAAGCCACACTCTAAGAGAATCTCTAAAAATAAATAGTACGACAAGGGCCAATAAAATTAACATAAAGCCGGTGAGAGTCGAGACCATCATGGGAACATAGTTCGACACCAACATGTTTCCGATGACTGAATTATCAGCATAATAATCGCTGCAGGCAGTGCCGTTTAAATTGAGCTCTTTTTTCTGTGGCGGCTTTGCGTCTCCATTCCAACACCATACATCAGTAATGTCGATGATTTTTTGTGCGTTTTCGGCCAAATAAGCAGTCAATTCTTGTAAATATCGGCATTTGCAAGACCACAGGTTGTTTCCAAGTGACAGGGCTTTCAAGTTTGGATTGTTATTGAAATTCCATACCCCGAAATCTACTAGTCTGTTACCATCTAGGCGTAATATTTCTAATGACTTCAAGGAAAGGAATGATATGTTTGCGATATGGCTGATAAGATTGTTTTGTAAAAACAATTCTTTCAAACTGTTTAGTTGTAAGAACTCATAGCCTTTCAGTTCTTTCAATTTGTTATTACCCAAATGGAGAATCTGTAAGGAATTAAGTCCCGCAAAAGTTCTGTTCTGTATGTTATCAACGTTACTGTTATTAACGTATAAAGATCTCATTTTCTGTCTCCCAATAAATGCATGATCTTGCAATTCTTTGATGTTATTCCCATCGAGGAATACTTCTGTAGCATCCATGGGTATTTTTTTAGGTATTTCCATAGAAGATTGGCCAGAACAGTCCACAACATTAGTGTTCCATAACGGATCGTGATAGCAGGTACAATTTTGAGGACAGGTCATTTCGCAATCACAAGCATCGTAGTCACAGCAATGACAAATTGCAAAACAATGAGTTTCATACTCACATAGAAAGTCCGACGTTTTGAGATTAGTTAAGGGCACATGGGTTCCGCTACGAGTATTTGTCATTTTACACAAAACATTCTCTAAGTCCATCACTCGCGGATATTGCCTCATCGCCGTCATGTTATTTATAATAGGCAACCACTCCATAGTACAATCACACTGAAACGGATTACCACCAATATAAAATTCGGGTAACGTTTTATTCGACGGCACTGTTGACAAACGTAAGCTGTTCAGTTCTAAATGTACAATTTCATTAGCATACATGTCCACACGCGTCAAGTTCTTTTTATCAAAAAACGTATTCACATGAATATTATTTAAAAAGTTATTATTTATAAACAACAGTTCTACGCTATTAGGAATTGACATTGGCGATATTTCCACTATGCGGTTATGGCTAACGTCTAGTGTCTTTATATGGATTTCATCTTGCAACTTGTAATAGTTACCTAAGTGTTCAATAAAATTACCGTGCACGTCCAACCACTTTAAATTACTGGGCACAAACGCATAATCGAACCACACTAGATGATTTTCCGATAGGTTAAGCCATAAGAGGCTTGCGAGCGTTGAAAACACACCGTTGATGTCCGACAAAAAGTTCCCGTCCAGCCGTATTGCTTCCAGCTGAGCATTACGAGTGAACGTTCCTCTCTCGATTGATTGAATCTTGTTCTTCGCGATGTTTAGCACTTGCAAACTTGGAAGATCCCAAAACATGCCGACGCTTAAGTTTCCGATTTGGTTATCTATTAGTCTCAATCCAGTTAACTGATTGAGATTTTTGAAGGATCCGTTTTTAAAATCTGATATCTGATTTTCTCCCAAGTCTAGGGTTTTTAGAAAAGATAGCTCCCATAATGCGTCGGGTACTTCCAGTAATTGGTTAGAACTTAAATCTAGTTCCTTTAAGTCCGAACAGTTCTTGAATGCTTTGCGGTCGATATTCACAAGCAAATTATTGTTAAGGGTCAACTTGCTTAAAACAAACAGACCGTTAAATAGGTTTTCGTCAATTGTGTGTAGACGATTCTCGGCCAAGTTTAATGTATGAAGATTATACAAAGGCAGGAAAGCATTTTCTTCAATGTAACCAATTGAATTGTTCTTTAAGTTCAGTATCTGTAGAACGAATAAGTCTTTAAACGTCCTCCCATCAATTCTCGTTAGGGCATTATTGGATAAATCTAAAACTATTAATCGAATCAGTCCTAGAAATGTCCCGTCGTCAACATGGTTGCTAGTAAGTTGGTTACTTGATAGATCTAAAACGACTAACTGTTCTAGTCGATGAAATATTCCTCTAGCTAGTTCGTATAGAGAGTTGTCATTGAGGTATATTTCTCTCAATTCTCTAGCGTTGGCAAATAATCCTTCGGGTAAAGTTTGTAGACGGTTATATGATATGTTTAAAATTCTCATCGACACAAGTCCATTGAAAGCTTCACTTGATATGTCAGTTATATTATTATGTTGCAGATATAAGTATTGTAAACTTCTTAATTTCAATAATTCGGATTCTTCTGGTAGGCTTTTAATCTCATTCTGACTTAGATCTAAAGTATGCAGTCCCGATCCACATCCTTGACCAAAGCCCAGCTGTCCTACTGTTCTTATTCTGTTTTGCGTCAAATTAAGGGCATTCAAATTTTCTAAAGAGCAAAACACTCCGGAAGGAACAAACTTGATGTTATTTTGGGCAAGATCTAACGACTGTAGTTCCGACAAGCCGTTGAATGCTTTCAAAGATATTTCCATATTCTTGGTAGGGCTCCATTCTGAGTTCTTCGAACGAAGCTTCAGCCTTTTTAATTTACTTAATCCTTGAAAGGTGTTGTCTGGCACGTGGAGCAATTTGCAATTGCTTATTGAAAGTTTCGAAAGACCCTCCACAGCGCCAAAGTAATGCGCCCGTAGAGAACTTTCAAAAAGCAGCAGGTGATTACACTCGATAGCAAGACGACTTGTATCTGATGTCACTGAGGCAATACTACTTCCATCTCCTTCAAGAGTCCGCACTTTACACAACACATTGTTTTGGGAGTTCTTATCCGCGACCCGAACGCAATTGTCCGAGCCGTAAGACCCCGCCGTCGATCCTATGTGCAACAGCGCACAGAACACAGCCGCTACAGCATACATTATCACAGACATTTATATCATTTCACTATTATAACGTCTCATAAACACTCCCCGTGGGTCGATATCACCATTTCCGAAACAAAGTCCGTAGCACACTCGAGCGCTGAAGAAAAACTTGTTAACATTTCACTTCACTGAGTCCGTTGTATAAAATTTTTTAGTCCTCAAAAAATTGTGCGTAAATTTGTGTTCACTCATGGATCGAAGTTTTACATTTGACAGTTCTGTGTTATTAAATATTTATTGCGTGTGTAAGACAGACCGGCGCGAAGTGCGACACGACCTCTCCGCGGCGCGGTTTCGTTGCGACTGTCAAGTGTAGAGCTTGACTCATAGAAGTGGCGGTGGGGACGCGCAACTTTGCACCCCCCTGCACCCGCGGCCCCCAAAGCTCGGAACTTGTAAGAAACACGTCGCGCAGAGCCATCTATTGACAAGTAGCGTACACTTTTTAACAATACAATTTCTATGGCGCTATTGTTAGAATGTCCTTTCATTATTACGATGGATATTGTCTACTCAGTCTATTGAATATTTTTTGTGTCGAAGTGTTGATTTAAATGAAAGAGTTTTGTTTACTAAAAGTACCGTTTTGGATCTTTTAAGTACATTTAATTTATTCACGCTACACTGGGTCATCATAATATTATTAGTTTTTAAGTTTAGAATATAAATAACGGCTTTACTAAACAATATATTTAGGTGTAATAATGATATTACCTTCTATAATATATTAAAAGCTATTAAAATATATCAATAAAATAAAATGAAATTTGTTGTTGAAGTAGGACCGATCATGTAATGTTAAATATCTAGAGGAATTTATCGAGTAACAGGCGTATACAGAAATTTAATATATATATAATTATGAAGTATATTCAATGTAAAAAGCTATTTGTTTCAATATGGTGGTATCAATTATATGTATAAATTTTAACCTCACGTCAAAGATGTCGCTAGTTTCTACGCTCGTTATAAAATCGAATATTACAAAAACAACATAACATGATCAGCATGATAATTTTTTTATCAATATTTAATATAAATCGAACTAGATATAAATTATTATAACATGAAACGAAAAGTTGTGAAAGTACAATGGAAACCATAGAACTAGGAATTTCTTGTGAAACCTAAGTGACTAACTAAACTAACTAGTACAGTGACTACCAAAGAACGAAATGAGTTTTAGAACTTTAGTATTTACTTAAGTCTTGATATGAATACTAGAAGACGAATTTAGGGATTGCTCAGCTCAAGAAAATGTTCTTTTACCTTATCTTCATGATAAATCGTTGATCAAATTGATCGTAGTGAACTTATACACACACACACACATACAAGATTATCACAGAATATAAATACACAGAATTAACAGTTACATTTAGAGTAATTAGGATTTGACGCGTGAGACCCCTGAGAGAGTGTGTATGTATCTTTATATCCGGTTAAAAGTATTTTTAGTGGAAGTGACAAATACTGCAGAGATAACATTATGAAGTAAGTGTTCCAAGTTTATTCGCGTGGGAATACTCGCTCTAAATATTATGGAAACGCGGTGTTTCGACGTAGTTTTTGTTCTACTTTCAGTTTACATACAATTTGTGTAGTCTAAACATGATCTACTTTCAAATATCAATGTTGGATACCAAATCAGTTTTAAAAAATCCTATCACCAAGTTCTTATATACAAATATATAACGACTAACGACTTATTATAAAATTTTAGATTTATTACAATCCGAAAATTAATAAAAAAGTTGCTCCACTAACACGGCTCTACTTAAGAATATCTAGGTCATGAACAACTGAAATGAATATTGTTACTATAACCTCACATAAGACCTCCTACCTAACCTAACGTAACTCCTACTATCTAAATGAATATATTTTGTTAATAGTTAATTAATTAGTACGAAGAGTCGCATAAAACGTTAAATATGACGATACTAACTTATTATAGATTTAGATAGATTTAGTGTTGCTGAGTGATGTACATATGAATGTATGTAGGTATGAATCTATCTGTGTGTGTTCTATATTATGCTATATGTTCTCGTCTTCACCTTGGGTAAACCTGAAGAGAAGTCCATAAGGCAATAATGAATAATAATAAATAAAACCCTTCGTATATACTTGATAATAAATAATAATGTCAATTTCAATTCAGTTTCATGCCCAACAAGAGCTCCAAACGCGACTATTTACGAGGAAGTCAAGAATCAAGTATCGAATATTTTACTCATTACATTATACGTCATTACGTAATTCACAATAAACGTCCACAACTCTGGCTATGGAAGACCAGGAGAAAGAAACCGATAACAAGAAGAAAAAATCGTTTACAAATCATCACTAGCATCGGATGTACATTATACTATTCAATACTTTGATCAATATTAATTAAACAATTAACTCAGCACAGATTCCTACACAACGTGCAAGCGTTCAGTATTTACACTTTTAAACTAGATGGGCTTTAGGCAATTCGCTTGTGGCGGCATTGAGAGACAGTTCCGACCGCCCGCATTTGCGGTTGAGGCAAGGTTAGGAAGAGACGTAACCGACGGACGGTCCGCTCAATACAACGTTAGGAAAAACCACTTTCATGGCACTAATTCGTGATCTTGTTTCTGGAAGGAGCTGGTGCCTATTTACTGATGTTAGCAGATCCAGACTTTATGTTCAAATGTTCAGCTGTTATATCGCTCAGTGATTGAGAAATGGGAATTTCGTGTTAGCTGTAAAATGTTGGGCATTACATAAGTATTTTAGTTACAACAGAGATTCTTGAGCTAGGTTGCTGCTAATTAATTAGGGTTTTTCGCTATAAAAGACAATGATCGGTAAAAATAGGCAAGAAATAACAGCAGTAGTAGGTACTATCTTTAGATCTTTCTCTTATGGTATGGTCATATGGTAACAGAGTTTTAATTTAAATCACTGATGTCCAAACCTTTCATTCTTCCGAAATGATATAAAACGGACAATGAAATAAACTTATAAGGCGACAGAGACTACGTAAAGATTTCAAAAAGAGAAAAAAAAATGAGTTTTAAATGTATTTCAAAATAATGTTCGGTAAGATAAGGTTTCAGTAGCAATTGAACTGCGATGACACTTTAAATACGAGATTCGGTTCAAGCCCGCGTTTGCGGTCTCAGAAGAATGTTTCGGCGCATAGAAGAGCAGGTAAGCTGAGAAATTGCTAAAGGAGACAGAAATCTACATTTCTATACCCACTAACTAACTGCACAAATTGCATGTTGCAGTTCATGATAGAAAATTCTGTATACATATGTCAGAAATAATATGGGAAAATATTGGCATACAAATGTTTTTTATTAAACTAAAGATTTCAAAGATTATTTATAATGTTGGGAAATGATCATAAAGTTTTAAAATCTACTATTAGTAAGTTATTAAAAGCTTAGATTACCTACATTAACTTGGCGATATACTTTACTAAGTTCTGGGCAGAAATGTATCGGAAGTATGCATTACACATAACATATAAACCAATTATTAATATAGCTAAGTAATATTTCTGCAATCTAACTTGATCTTACTGGTCTAGTCTGAATGGAATACAAGATACAAAACTAATTGGAACCTGTGTATTGTTGATACCATATAACTACAAAATAACTTAACATTTAAAATACAATACGGTATTGCTTACAATATTTTAATTTTGTCTGAAGTTAATTTTATTAAAAAAATATTTAATTTTCAATAAAACTTTAGTCTCTCGTAAAATAATTTTATCGATAAAAAGAAAACAAACCTATATTTTTTATTTAATTTTTCTATGATAAGTAAAAATTGCGAAATATAACATTACAACGTATATATGTAACATTTCTAAATAAGTTTTATTTAAAACAATATCAATTTTATTTTAAAGTAATTTTACTTGTAATATCATGAGCTTAGTTTTAATACAAAAGGTATTATCGAACGAAAGTAAAAACAGTTCGAAGTATCACAACATTTCGAGTTAAATTCAAAAGAACATCGAGCAGACAAAAAGAGACAACGTAGCGTCTAAAAACAGCGCATTATCCAAAAGCTTTAGTTTACACAGCGATAGAAACGATAACGCTTTGTCAGAAAAGAATAGATTTTTAGATAACATTAGCGATCGTGTCCGGCATTACACTTCAGGTAGAGGCTTATCTATCCCGCCATTAACACTTCTGAGTATGAAAACAATGGTTACCACCAGTGTTTATCCATATTTTGATGAGTCAGACGGCTTAAAAACCCTTATCTCAGAGTTTCGGAGTTGCGCAGATATTTTTTTGAATGGTCGATTATCCGAGATTTACTCCTTCCCACGCGAACTTATGTGATTGTGGGTATCGAACGGTCTAAGAATTTGTGTCTCTACCTGTTTTTGCTTCGCTAGGATTTGCGATTACGTGAAATACGAAAATCGAATGTCATCCTGTTAAAGAAGTTCGTTTTTTACTTGAATCGAGTGTAGCGGAAAAAGCACTAGTAAGAAATAGATCTCGGTGCAAAATAGACTAGCCTAATTACATTTTCGAGTAGAATGGAAGCTAGTCTATTGCGATCTAAAGCAATACGTACTTTAACAAATTCCTTTTTTTAACTAAAGCAAAACACCTTTATTTGCCTCACGGTATCAGTTAACGTATTTTTCAAATAGAATTGATAATAGATAATAATGTCAATTTCAGTTCAGTTTTAGGTCAAACGAGAACAAGTCTATCTATATATCTATAATATCTACTATATATATCTATAAGTCTATACGTTTATGCATAGTCTAGAAGAAATCTGCGAAGAGGTCAAGAATATCGAATATTTTACTAATTACAAGGTACTTCATGAGTCTTTTCGTAATTCACCGACAAGAAACGTCCACAACTCAGGCTTCTATAGCCTGGAGAGACCAGGAGAGGCAAGGAGAGACCAGGAGAAAAAAACCAATAAAAAGAAAAAATGTCGTTTATAAATCATTACTAAAAAGTAGCTACGGATGTACATTGTACTCTTAAATATTGCATTTGTGTATGGTATCAAGAAACAAAAGTTATTCATTACAATGTACACAAATATGGCATTGGTTCTACTAACTGCCCTACATCCTGAATATTAAATGCCCTACTGTCTTCATTGCACGATACTGCAACGAATGCCTGAACGGGGTGAAAAATGTCATAGAAATAAAAAAGTATTTTTACCCGCGAACACTTATAACATAATGCTGCTTATTACCTCAGAGTACAGCGGCGCAAGGGCTGGTAATGGCGCCACTCGACCTAGAAACCTGCTTGTCTAGGACGTACCTATTGAAATGCTCAGGAAATTTCAAAATTGTAATTTAAACTAGCGAGGTAAAATGGAAAATGTTTTGCTGGTATTAAATTTTAGTTGTCGCAAAGGAGTCTCTGATAAATAAAACAGAATCCAATCACTGATTGGATATGTTTGTTAATATAATTTACTTTAGATTTTTTATTTATTTTAAAGATTAGGAACGGGTATACCTCAAGATGTTCTTCTTGCAAATTAGTGAAGACAATAGCTATTCGTATAATAGAAAACGTTGTATAATACATATGCACATATCTCTTTTTTCGATGTATTCTCTTGTATAAAATATATATTCTCAGCGAGACTCCAAGGGACTGCGTTTCTGGTATACATTTCATATAGCTTGTTTGACATTAAAATGAATTCGGGTACTTCATTCTTGTAAAAATATGACCTAAAATTATTACAAGAATGAAGTACCCGTCTGAATATTAAGATCTCAACATCAGTTTTAGGTACGTGTAGCACATGCCAACATTCACACAATTTTCGCTAATTACCATACGAAACTATATTGAACTAATTTCTTGTGTTTATTCAAGTTTAACACACTGCTCTGTTCAAAGGGTGTCTGCCTCCCCGAACTTAAATTAATCAAGATTAATGACTTCAGTTTAGCACTACAGCCCCAAGAAATTGTAATTAGTTGGGCAATCGTATTACTCGTGTATTTTTTACTCGCCCAACGAAGAAATACGGGGGAAACAAAGAAACTCGATTTGGGACCCTTAGAGGGAAGCGTATTAAATTTGCATTAGGCGAAATTGAAATACGCCCTTAACCGACGTGTTCGACTATGAACGGTTGCGCGATAAGCGATGAATTATGTCATTGTATTAAAATGCTTCGACGACTTCACAAAAGTAAAATAATTTTTTTTTATATTTTATTTCAATTGATTGATTGTATATTATTTGCGTATTAGGTATCAAACTTTTTACGTGTATGTATGTATATGTATAAATCGAATTAAAGGGGTATTTTAATAGGTTAAAATTATTTTACTTGAAACTAAATAAATAAAAAGACACGTTTGTGTATATTGTTTTTGCTTACCTTAATTTTGTTAGTCTATTCTAACTTACTTGGTCAATTGTATTTTACGAACGTTAGGTAGGATATACAAATTATTCTCCGACGGACACAACGGTTATACGTAAAAATGAAACAAAACTATGCATATATTACATGAGACTGTCGTCTTTAATGCTACGTTAATACATTTTATATTCAATGTTGTACCATTTTACAACGCTCAAAATCGTCAGTCGCTTTCAATACAACAAATCCCTGACGTATTGTTACGAGGGAGGACTGATAATGTCGTCAATTCGCATCAGTCGAATCCTCAAGTCACGGTGTGACTATTTGATTAATTGAATCATTTTTTACCCTCTCCGGAGGTAGCAGGGAATCTGTCTCCCATTGTTGCAGTTTCCGATTACGCAGCATCTGTCGTGATAAGACTGCCGACATCTTGAAATTCGCTGTAGAGGCGAATGATAAAAGAATAATCTAATTTTTCATTTTCAATTCTTCTTTCGTTCCTTCTTCAACAGTCGTTTGTTGTGATGATTTATGTTTTACGTGTTTGTATTTAAGGGTTAATTAACTCTGAGGTTAGGACATAACAATGTGTACTTAGTAATACTGATTTTAGACCATTTCCTCGTATCTTATAGTATGTATAATTAGGTATCTAAATCTTACTTACCACTCGGTAATGAAATGCTCTAAATTAAAATCAAAATAATGGTGTAATTGTAATTTATACTTTAATCGAAAACATAAGATATCTCTCTCCTGTTTCTTAAGTTACAACCCACACTAAGTTTATACCTAATTTCATTGAACCCGAAATATTGTATTAATTAAAGCTTCAGAATCCATTGTTTTAGCTGTAGACTGTATAAAATAATACGATATCAAAATTATTATAAAGCGAGTTCAGAGAACTTACCTCTTACCATAATTTGGAATCGCAAACTCCTTCTGAAAACAGAGCGGAAGAGGTTGCTCGATTGTTTCAACTGTTGTTATGAACTCCCCTAATGCTTCCTAAATTAATATTAACGGTAATATTAGGTATTTTGGTTATTGTGTACATTACGCTTTCTATTAATGATGTTCATCCTTTTTATAATGTAATAGTCCAGTCATTTAAGCTTAAATTAGGTAAGAATCTCGGAATTCGAGATACCCAGCTGTAAATCTGTAAATACTTGTATATTGACACCCTAAAAGTTGTCTCAAAACCTACATATGGTAGGGTGTACGCAACCATTAAA
>DWGW01001334.1:0-11554 GCA_018247775.1 Udranomia orcinus
CTCTTTGATTCCTGTTAACGGCGTGTTCAGCAATAGGGCGTCCGATGTAAGGTAACACTTCATGATATTTTCAATTTAAAAGAGTTCATTTAATTAAAAATGAGAAAATTTGTCAATGTTGTTAAGATAGCTAAGTTAATACTGTTAAGTTTTAACTGTCATAGAAAACTATTTTTTCACATAATGACTCTGTTTTGGAAGGTAAATGACTTATTTGTATGCCTCTCAAACTTTTTCTCGTACCATTCCAAATATTTTTATTTCAATATACGAGTATATCTCGTATAATGTAGGCCATAATGGATTTTTTTACCGGATCTAACATTATACATAAATGTTTAAACCAAAACTTCTTTTCAGTACTAAGAATGATGATTCAGAGACTACAAAAGAAAATACAACAGAACACACAAATTCACACACGCCAATGGATTACGAAGCTGATCATTCTTCGAGGTAATTGTTACATTACTTATTCCTCCTTCTCATTAATATTCACATTTTCATTCATTACGAGATAAACAGATCTTTCAAGAGATAAACACTGTTTCATTCAATAATGTTTAAGTAAGTACCTGTAGTTAAAAATATAATTTAATATATAAAACAGGCACACTATATAAATTAAATATTTTTTTTGTTCTAGTGGTGAAGATAACGAAGAAAATAATGAATCTACAAATGAAGAAGCTAATGTTGATAATGAAGAAGTAACACCGGATGTAAAATTTAAAGAGGTAAACAGAATAGCAATTAAAATAAAATTGTGTTCTCCATTTAAATTAAAGAATACTCTGTCTGTGTGTTTGTCTGTGTGTGTGTTTATACTGATTAAAAAAATTAAAACTAAAGTTATAATATACATTATATCCGATCTTTTAAATCACTCGTTGGTGTAAAAGGAACATAGGAACAAATCATAAAACTGAATTTTGAACTCATTAAAATGTAACTTGATTGTTATTTCCAAATCCAATGTCAAAGAATTGATTAATTATTAAATTAATTTAATTTAAGTAATATATTTATGAACTCACATGACTAACTTTATCACAAATTGTGGTCTGGATTGTTAAAACACATTTAACCAGAAAAACAATTCATCATACAAATAAATAAATTTGTTACATGTTACACATATCAATGCTGAAAAAGATAAATTTCCAAAGCAACATTACGTCACTACAAGAAACTCATTCAAAGTACAAAATCATCTAATCTATCTAATTGTACTGCTATGATTCTAGTGGGCTTTAAATGTTATTTACACCCTTTATTATTTATTATTCATCGATTTTAGTTTATATCAGGTCAAAATACCTGAAGAACTCGACATCGCCTAAAATGTCGCTTGGTCAATTTTGCATTTCAAGCGTGTAGCGATATGAAAATAAATAAAACTGTTGCAGGAAATAGATGTAGGTGATGATCCTAAATCAGTGGGGAAGGATGAAGCTAGTAGCGAAACATCTGACATGTCGATGTTGATCATGTCAGATGACGACACGATCAAGACTGAGACTCCAGAGTGGAAACGCGAGGAGGACAAATTAATATTGGAAGTTATCAAGCAAAACGTTGCTCCAGAAGAGCGCAGGGATAAAAGTATTGTAGAAATCATCGAAGAGACGCCTGTCGTGCAAATTATCGCAGAAAGCTTAACCCACAAGTCGATCGACAATATTAAAGAGCGTATATTGTACCTGTTACGTTTATTACTTGTTCCTAATAATGATAGTACTAGGTAATATTGAATGAATTTCAATGTTATTTTGGTTTTATAGTAATAAATATGTTCTTAGTATTTGATGTGTTTTAACTTATAGTAGCGTTAACGCTTCTGTTCGAAGAGTGAAGAGATTTAACAATAGTGTAAAACTAACGTTTCTATGTAATGTTATGATCTTAAGAAGAAGCATTGGTATCCGAACACTGTCAATGTCATTCAATAAAAATGTCATGAGATATTTTCATTATATTGTCAATGTCAGTTTTATTTCAGATTTCAGTATATTTATTTTACAATAGTACTCCTTGCTAAGACCTGAATTAAAATGGCTCGATTTAGCGACGGAAATAATGTTAGCGCACTAAACAAAGAATCTAAAGATAAAAATTGTGTAAGCAATACCAAATACGTAAGTATTTCTAACCTTCACTCGATGTGAAGTGGCAGTGTTTTTTTGTAAGATATCTCATTATTTCCAACTACAGAATAGCATAGACTGCAGCGGAAACGAGAGCTTTAAAAATTGTTCTTCTAAAGTAGCGGATGCTATTTGTTTTATGCAAATCCTATTGTTATTAAAAATTTGCTATCAAACTGTTTTAAATTTGTAAAAAAAAATTTCAATTCCAGAATATAAGAAAAAGCAATGCTACTAAAGATAGCGCACTGGATAATGACGCGTTTATGCTCGTAGTAGAGGTTGCTAAGTGTATTGTCACAGAAACATGTCAGCAGGCGTCTCAACATGCTTTCAGTGAGGCTGAAAACATTGAAAATAACAAGAAAGACATGCCACATTTAATAAGATAAACAATGCTTTAATAGCGATGGTTTAGTTTTCTAAACCATTGTTCATAAAAAACCCATTTAATGTAAGATAGTCTCTGAATTTATTTCATTACTGGTCTGTGTATCCCCCGCTTTATTGTTCTAAAATGTACCGATACTATCCATTTTAGACCTGTACTTTTAGTATTAATCCCTTGTGTGTCGGAACTTACAACTGTGTTAATACAGCGCCAACTGAAAATCAGTTATGCAGAAGGTTTGATTAAAATTCATTTAAAAAGCAATTTACTTATAGTATTTACTACAAATTTCGTTTAAAAAGAAAACATTCATGGGCATACATCTCTGGGAAACTTTTTTTCACAGAGCGGACATGACATAATAGGGGTTAATATTAATTATTGGCAATTCTATTAAAAGAACAATTTGTTGTAGCCTAAGTAACTATTGGTAGACTGTCTCTCAGTTTAGCATTAAACTATAGAATTAATGAAAATGTATTCTCAATTTCCTTATTGGAAAGTAGTATAAAATAAAGTGATTAATGTCAGAAAATTCATTATTTCAATTAGTCTTGCCATGCAGAATTTCATCCTGAAATTAATGTGTAACATGGCTTGTTTGTTTTTTTGTAATTATAATAATTTACTTTATATTTATGTGCTGTAAGTGTAGAGTTAGACTTTAATTTAGGTTTTAGATCTCATATTTCATGTATTGTGTTTTTTTTAATGATTGTAAGTAATTTCTATGTTATTATAAGCTTGTCATTGTATTACGACCAAAAGAAAGCAATAAAAATTATAGTTTTTATTTGTTATTGATTTTCCCTGTATAATTATTGTTTATATATACCTGAAAATGAATAAATTTAGAAATGAACACATTATTTTTTATAAAATTTTATTATACAAATATTTTAGGGTTGTCTAATGACATTCAGAGAACTGTACCGCTTAGTTAAAACTTCCATAGTCATACAGAAGATCTCCCATTGTAAAAATAGACCGCTTAAAAATATTTTGAACGAACAGACAAAGACAGGTTAAAAACATAGCCAAACTTAACCATAACAAGTCTAGTATGCATATAACTTCTAATCAAATACTGTTATAATTTTTTTTATGACTACACAATTATTATCTGCAATAAATATTCAATTAACATAATATTAATATTTTAATTATAGAGGTACATACATTTTATAATACAGGGTAAGAAATAAAAAAAAGCCTATAATAAACTGTAATCTATTATTGTCTAAAACTACAGCTATTTTCGTACAGCCCCAAGGTGTTATTTAACGTAGACAATAGTTTTAGTTATAAAAAATATTTTTTTAGGCGGATGTGAACACCATAATGCCCAAATTTCAGATGTGAAACATTTTTGGCAAAGTACGTTGGCAACAAAATTAACATAATTTTTGTAGTTGCTAAATTATCATTTTACTACTATTCACTAATCATCATAATATATCATGACTAATTTTAAGAATTTCGATGGATTCGTTTAAATTCGCCATTAAAATGACGACAAATAAATTGTTTATCCATCTGTTGCGTAACGTGAGTGACTATTGAGATCAACTAAAGAATTTAAACTACTATATTTTGGAGCTGATTGTGCTAGTGCATTAGAAGTAGACAATAGTTACTGAATTACAATAATGTAGTTGTATTATGACTGGTATTTTTAATACAAATGACATCTAAATAACCTAGAAGATTAACAAGCAAAGTAACAAACTTATAACTATTGTTTACATGAATATCATTTAAATTTTATGTTGATATATTTCAATCAACCACCATGTGGCGGTGTTTATGGATTGCTTTAACCGACCCGCAATTTGAGCTACTTGTTTATATACCTTTATTAACTTAATCGTTGAACTAGAACAGTTAAAAGCGAATCACATTGAATATTTATAACCAATCATATAAATAAAAAGAATCTATTGTAGATTACATAACATAAATCAATATGGTACACTTTTCAGAGTTATTGTGCATGAGCATGTGGAATAAATTTCTCCTACCTCATCTTAATAGACAGACAATAACATTTCTTGTATTTCTATCAAACATAATGTACACAAAATCACATTGAAAAAGATTCAACCTATAGTTTACATATTTTACTATATTTATAGTAGACACCTTTATAGTTATCAGCCTCTTAACAGATTTTATTACATAACTGAATGTTACCAATAACAAGCTGAACTTATAATTACAATGATAAGAATATACATGTGATAACATAGGTATGTTGAACTTTATTTTGGGCCTTTATAGTACAGCTTTAAATAGATTCACAGCCCCATTTATGCACTCAATCAAGTGCCTCGTCAGATGACTAAATAATATAGTCAATGAACAGTGTATTCTCAAGTAATGCATACCTCAATGTACACCATCTAATCATTGGGTTATATTTAAAACCACCACACAATGTGAGGGTAAACGAGGCAGGGTCATAGAGCACCAGCGTGAATGTCCTATATCACACTCACCGTCCCATCACACGCCGCTAGACTCGACAACAATGGATTCCTCCCAAACGTAGCAACCGGGACCGACCATGTCACAGGCAGAACTGTAAGCCATCATAAAGGCTAAGGAACTGACGTCACGCCGCAGATGGCGGGCCGATCGCGCCGACTCACCTGCGACGAAGCGTCTCCTTTAGCTCGTTCCAGTCTTGGGGGCGTGACGTGCGCCTAGAAGAGGTCCATGTCGTCGTTGCACATGACTTCCAGGAAGTCGTCGTCCTCGTAGGTGTGGAGGCCGCGGTCGGGCGGGGGCGAGTGCGGGGAGCGGGGGCGCGCGGGGGAGAGCGCCGGCGCGTCGGTGTCGCTGGAGCAGTCGCGCGCGTCGGTCGCCGGCGACGGCGGCGGGTTGGAGCCGTGCTCCGTCTGCACCGTCGCCTCCCCGCGTGACAGCAGCGAGGGCAGCTCGGAATCTGAACAGATGATCGAAAAAAAATTAATATCTTTGCTTAATCTTTTAAAAATTTTAATTGACATTAATCAACTTAAGAAACGAGAAAAAATCTGTACAACGATTAACTTATAAATTGTTTGGATCAAATTCAACAATTGTTTGATTGGAAATGTGCCTACGTGCTTCGGTACGACTTGCAATCAGTCACTCTATAATATTCATATAAATAGTTTTATTTCTAGAAATATAAAGTAAGGTTATATTATTATAGTTAGTACTTGACATGACTTACCAGTGAGGCTCTGTTTAAGCTGTTCCATGACTTTCTGGCGACTCTTAGCTCGTGATTTTTTTATCTTCCTCGCGCTCTCCCTGCGCTCCTCATTGAATATCTGGTTGATCATTGCCTGGGACACGTCATTATCCCGCTTCAAGAGGAAAAAGTAAATGCCACCTGATGTCCGCCTACGAGTCCCATTCTGTAGCAAGCAACATAGTTATTATGCGAGAATTTCATTCATTTCACACCTTGTTGTAAGGTGTGATGAAGACAATAGAAGGTTTAAAAAAAATCGTAGCGAAATAAACAATTTGAATATTTATTGAACCCCTATATATTTATAAGTCTTTGTTCTTTTTTCATACTTATCTTCAGAAACCACCTTCATTGTTCTTAAACTGCTAAAGTTGACATCATTATATGTAGGTATGATTCAATAAAGTTTAAATATATGAATGACATCCACACTCATAGCTCCAGACTAGGATTTATCTGTGTCGTGGATGTCAAACAGGTCATCACGTCATGTCATGTCACAACATACAAAAACAACCAGACAGACAACAGAAATTTAAGCTTTAAATGTCTCTCTCTGGGAATTAGAATCAGGATCCTTGGAATGGCAGTCCGATATGGTGACCACTGAACTATATGTCGTCAAACTAAAAAAAAGAATTACATAAATAATAACACATACCATGACAAGCATCCCGCCATCGGCTTCTAGCCTTTGTGTTTCTTTATATATGTCTATAGCCTTGCTAGCACCTAGCACATGTATTATCCTGGCTGAAATTATGAATGTTGATCAAAACATTAGCTTAAATATGTAGTCTAAATAAACTTAACAATATTTATTAAACCAACCGTTAGTTAAAGAAAACATTACAGACACTACCATGGCTTCGACACACAAATATTAGATAGCCATTTGTTACAGGGCATGTTATACACGGCACATCATTTTAATGAAGAATGAAGTAACATAACACATGTATGCCAACATTTCAATTGCAGAGGAACATCGGGTCTGTTAAAATTTTATGGAGATCTAATTGCTTAAACGGTATTTTGAATTACACTTAGTTTTCTAAACTTCTAGACGAGCAGAACGAAGAAAAGAGAGACTATTAGAGCACAGTTTCTCTTTTAACAGCACATTTCCTGACAGAGGAAGCTGAGCTTTGCCGAAGTTGTCTATTGGACCTGAATCTTAATGTAAATAACCTTCATGATGCTAATACTTTTGAACCGAATCATGCATAATATAGAAATACTATGAACACTTACCAACCAAATCCTTCTTTTCTTCGGAAAGCTTCTCCGCTATGTCTGCTGCTATATCATCAATCGGATCCAGAGATGTAACGGAAAGATTCATCAAGAACCTGGGTTTCTGATTAGTTCCCGGTGGCTGGTGACTATTCACCCTTTTCCCCAGCCTCAATTTCACATTGGATCTGTCTGAATGCCGCCTCTTATTCGTTGAATGTTCCTCTTCATTACTGTTACTGTTAGTGAAGACTTTCTTAGAAATATAGTTGTCATCTAATCTATACTTAATAGTGTAATCATAAGATTCAACGCCATATCTACTCTTTTTTGATACATCACAACTGACCATGTCCTCTGTCAAGAGATCCTCCTGAAAAGGAAATGGAATTACAAAATTTCCATGCAACACATAAACATAACTGCATACTAAGAAGTTATTATTTTAGGTTACTATAATTTACCCTTCATCATTTGACTTATTATTAAGCTTAGATTAGCTTAAAGATTAAATGAGGTCCCACATTCAAATTTTTACATGTTGAGACTTGTTGAGACTTTCATTGTCTTTATGATTCAATTTCACACTGAACAAAATATTCGTTTTTCTTCATTTGTACGGTGAAATGTAAATTATTTTCTCCCTTGGACACAAATTCACATAACTATTCTAATCACATGAACATACGCAAGTGGCTAATTGAAAGTGTTGTTTGCCTCACCTGCAAAGCCTGGCACCACACATTATATTTGTCTTTTTTGTTGGGTTGACCTTGAGTCTGGGGGCGTCGAGGCCTCACTTTCGTACGCTTAGGCCGCCGCCGAGGCTCCTCATCCGACTCCGAGCCTGAGGACTCCGCTGGAGAAGCCTCATCACTCTGTTCATCTTGTATTTGCATGTTCACCAACGAAGGCGGATTAAAAGCTTCTGGTCGCGCCAAAGGAATGTACGTGCCTTCCTCTACATCAGAATCCGCCAACTAAAATCACACCACAAAGATATACCAAAATGTTCATAGCAAAAAATGTCCAAACGTCAAACACAATTAAATTCTGCAATTCGTATAACAGAAGATTTCGCTTCATGTATCTTTAATATCGCTATTTCATGACTCGATTCAAGTGAATAGACCAAACATCTAGAAGCAATTTTACTTTTTACGATGAAACAAAGTATGACTTGAATAAAAAGCAGAATATTGCGCGCAAACCTCGCCCTCTTCCCTCTCGTTCGAGACCTCCACGTCCAATTCTCCTTCCGTAGTTGACATCATAATAAGCACGAGCAGTAATAGGTAGATAATTACAGCACATGAAAGTGGTTTACGAAATAGAAATAAATTATTATAACTTCGCCTTAGAATCGGTATTCGACGGCGCTGTCACTTAGATTACCATAGATAAAAATAGCATTGCCGTTGATTGACGCTGTCAAAACATTTTCACTTTTTAATACAGATAAAAAAGAGAGACTTACTGTTCATAGAAGAAGGCGGTATGGGGAATAAGAGCATCAAAAATCTCTCATCCAAGAGTGCTAGAGATGAACAATTATCAGAAATAAAACTATTACATAAGTATCGGAAGATAGCAATAATCACCAGAAGTTAAGAGTGCATACGCCTTAGTACTTCTGCACGAGTGCTTGCACTCAGTGTGCCGACCGTATTAAGGCTCTAGGCTTCGTTCAGCTCGGGTTGGATCGATTTATATCTTATTATCTAAAGATTATCTAAAATATTATAAAATATAAATGAGAAAGTTTATATATTTCCTAAGCTTTCACGAAGAATTTTTCGCGGGCAAAGCTGCAGACAACAGCTACTTACAATACATAAATAAATTGTATAACTTTTCAATTAGTAAAAAGTATTTTTTAAAGGACAATGAGTGAATTCTATCCACTGTCTTAGATAAAACTATATTGTAAAAATACTATCTCTTCTTTTCTCTGCAAATCTTCTGCTATCTTCTGTCAGTTTTTGGTTGTCCAATTCGTTGTCGTGGTTTTGTTGTTTACGTGTTTCTTATAGATTGAAGATGAAGACACATTGCTTAGTAAAATTAAAATGTAATACTCATTTATTTCTCACATTTGTAGACAATAATCGTATAGCCTGAGATAATGCGTAAATCCGCTTCTATTTAGGGCCGCTATTGAAACAGTAAGCAGGATAACTTTGCGACCTCACAACCGGCAATCGCTTTTTGATGTGAGATTTGTTCGCCTTCCTCGGGAGAGACCACCATTAGATGATTACGTTCCAACAGAACATAGAAATCCAAAAAGACCTATTGAGTATGTGATATTTGATTTAATCTATTAGAAAAGTAGCTTTAGCTTTTCTAAACAAGTTGTGAAAGCTTTTATAAACTCTAAATTAATATACCTAGACAATAATGACAGTCTCGCGTTACTAAAAACCACCTACACATTTCGTAACATCAACAATCCTACTGGTATTACTGCATGTATATGGCGATAACTGTAATTGGTGACACGTTTTATAAAGTGTATATCCTAAGGAGAAATAAATATAATGCTCAGCCTACTATGTTGCCTTAATGATACCTACAGATTATGGATGGCGTATTTTAATTTCCTTCGGTCCCTGTTTGGGGCTGGAGTGCTAGGATTGCCGCTGGCTATCAGTCAAGCTGGCATCATCCTGGGACCAGCAATGGCTATCAGCATTGCAGTACTTATCATCCACATGCACCTGACTTTGGTGAGGACGGTAAAGTTTAGACTTCCGTAACAAATTTTTAAATATTGATTTAGCATATGAGCTTGCAATCCACCTAGTGGTAAATCTTTACTGCTGCCCATGGGCATCTGTAATCAATCCAAGATAGTAACGCAGTTCTTTTTTAGGTCGTCCACAAATGCGTAGTTTCCCCTTGAGAATCAAGTTGGAACCTCGGTTTGATCCGTCTCCTTTCCAAACTCTTCAAACCAGAATACAGAAGCAAGAACACCGCAATTATGAGATCGAAATGGGTGTGGCGTTGGTGTCTCCGGGATTTTAATATGCTTACTATGTCCTAGTTGTAACTGAGGAAGTATTTTTTACTATCGTTAAATTCTTATTTGTATCTTGGAGTTTAGATTAACTTTAGTGTACGCCTCAAAAACAATATAAATACATAGATGGGTATGATAAAATAAATTGTTTTTTTTTATGTATTTGCAGTTAAGATGTCTTAATGAAATCAGCAGACAATTAAAGATACCTTACATTTCATACCGATATGGATTCCGTATAGCTTTGTTACATGGACCCTCAATGTTGGAAGGTATTGGGCAACGTGGGCCGTGAGTACATTGCATTTTCCAAGAACCATAGATAAGTTAAGCAGATTAACCATAGATTAAGATAAATTAGAATAATTATGCAGGAAATTAAAACAGAAGCATACGAATTTGTCTTGTAAACGTTCCATATAAGTTACAGATTTGTAATATCTTCAGTTTGATGAAGATAGCAATAGTAGCAAATGCGGGCCAACATCTACACTTAAAGTGGTAAATTTGCGACGTGGTCTGCTTTTTAATGATTCCGAGCTCCACTCCACCGCCTGAAAGCTAAAAGAATTGTCTACATTGGTCATCACTTTTTACCGGCGTCATTATGATATTGTACAAACACCAACTTTGCTACTCCGACCCTGTGCCTGCTATTATTACTTATAACGATTTTGTAAGGATATTATCTTGCTACAGGACCATCATAGCGGTTTTAATGTTGCTCAGTCAGCTCGGAATATGCACTGTGTTCGTAATATTCACGACGGATAGTTTGAGAGATGTTAGTTGCTGTACTCATTACTAGAAGTTCTACTTTAGCTATTCCTCATAACTAGAAGTTTAATATAATGAAGCAACCTCACCGCGCTAGTATACCTTACAAATACATATGCACAGGGCAGGATTTTAAGAAGAGCAGACATGGCCATAGCCCTGGATCCCATACAAAAAAGTAACCCCTACAATAGAAATAAAATATCCAAATTTCGTCGGGTCATCAACTTTTACGTGTTATTTTGGTGTATAAATTATATTACTGTAAAGTTCCATCTGAATCCATTCAGTAGTTTTTGCGTAAATAAGGAATATTTGGCTTAGTACAACAAAACCTAATTCGTTCCTATGTGTTCGATATAATTAGAAACCGTTTTACTTGTTATGTATTTTATCTCTAGATAATGGATTGGGAGAACTCTGAACCCGCTATGCTGGCTTTGTTGCTACCTTACTTGTTGCTGGAATACTTTATGAAAACTTTGAATATAGTCAGTTACATTTCTACCATGGGTATGTCTTATTAGATTCACATAATTATGGTTAAGGAATGTTTGTTTATGTACATCTGCAATTCAATCACGTGTAGGTACTTACAATTGTATAGTTCAATGAGTCAAGCAGGCTTATCGAGAGCTTCACATACGTAACAGAGAATAGAACAATAGACATAAAGAATATGACACAAAATCTATTTTATAATTTCTTCAGAGAAGAGTTTGTCGAGTAAGTGT